>JAOPHQ010002287.1:310000-336075 GCA_030340625.1 Merluccius polli
GTCGCGTTATCGTGCGTCGAAATAGGCCGACAAAACGTTTTAAATAAGGCATATATGTTGTTTTAGTGTTTTACGTACTTACTTACATGGTCTACACGACGATCTTGATCGTGAGCTGTAAGTGCAAGCTAACCGTGCTTTCGCAGAAGTACATGCTGGCTAAGTTAACCGTTAGCCCATTAACCGTTAGCCCAGTGTATGTTTGAACACAGATCATCCCTACAAACATCCCCATCACGAACATGGAGTCAGTTCGGGAATCTGATAATGACAGGTAGGCCTGACTTTAGTAAAATAAATAAATAAACTTGTTACTTTGGTCTTAAATAACTTGGAAGCAAGGAGGCGTTTCCTGCTAATTACTAACTGCAGACACTTGTGCTGAGAACAAGGAGTCCATTTTCTTAAGGCACATGCTTAATCGTACAATATATGCACCTTGGTTCTTTGACATGTACGTGCTTAGACACATGCATAACATATCCCTTCATTTGTTTTTGTGTTTTTTTCTCGTGTAGTTTGGGCGAGATGGAGAGCAGCATTACTGACCCTGACAGTGAGTTTGAGGCCCAGTTTGAATCTAGGCGCCAGAGAAAGCGGCCTGTGCCTGTGCCCAGCCTTGTGGTAAATTAAAATCCTTCTCATGCATTAATGACTTTTCTCAATGAGCACAATGAGCACAATGACCGGACTATATTAATACAAGCTAACACCTCGTCTCTGCACCCCCGCAATTCCTTCTTTTCTTTTTGGTTTTTTTTCCTGATTGCTCCATCAATTCTCCCACAAATCCCTTAGCGAGCTGCCCGCTCATGTGTTTCTCGCCCGCAGCCCCCCAAGAGATCCAGGCGCCACGTCCCAGCGCCACCCACATCAAGCCCCGGTCCCTCCCGAGGGACACCCGGACAGGCCTCTCCTCCCGGGCCTGCGAGGAGTGGGAAGCAGGCCCACCAGGGTATTCGTGCGGAGGACATCTACGAAGCCATCCGCTCTGGAAAGAGTGCCACAGTGGTGAGGGAATAGATAACACCGGAGAAGTGACTATTTTATATCGTGAGGTTTTTTGTGGTTGGTGGGGGGGGGTGGGTGGGAGGGGGAGGAAGCAGACAGACACATGAGTAATGAGGGGGAAATAAGGCTGTAAGAGCTGACAATGAGAGCGATTATCATGCACAGTCGGGAGCTGAGTGATGATGTGACCCTCCAGAGTTGCCTTTGATGCGCAGAGAGGAAGGAGCTCTTCCATTGGGTCGCTTTGTCAATGATTGAGAGCCCAGCCGTCCAACCATTGTCAGGCTCTTAAGGCAGTGTTTCGCTCCCAGTTGTTGTTGGTGAAATTGGAAAACAGAAGGAATGTTTGACAATGGAGCACAATTAAAGGCTGGGCAGTAGAGTGGTGTACAGTACAAAGCCAGGGGGGGGGTCTTTCTGTTGAAGCCTCCTTTGAGCCCATTGCTCTTAGAGATTACCACATCTACAGTTGTAATTATAGAAATAATGTAACCCTATATTTCTGTGGTGCATTTTGGTTTATTTTATTTTAAACAGTATTGTCAACACAACAAATCATGTGCAGGGCTGTATAGGGCTGTCACTATTCCTTCAATAACTGTCAATATGCAGTAACTTGCATTTGTCATTTTGAATCATACCCTTAAAAACTATTATTTCAATAAGTAGAGAGCATTCACAATGTTGCCCAGATAACTGAGATAAACTAAACACAATTCGGAGACCCTCTCAAATCAAATACGAATTTAGTTACATTTTAATGTTGGATTAAATCAATAGGACATTTAATAGAAGCCAAACCTGACGGATACTAGCAGAGAAATTGTCCTTTTTATATTTCAATGTTCATATTAACTCTCGCCATAATCAGTTGAATCTACACAATACATTATCAAAGTTAACACTATTTTATTAAATGTCTATTAAACTCTATTCTGGGCTGACTAGGTATATTTTATGTGTTCTGACAATTGATATAACTGGCATTCAGTCAAGGGGCTATCGGACAGGACTTATGAGAGCCTTATGCATTATTGGAAGGGAAAATAGGGAGTTAATGAGACCAACGAGTGAGACAGCTGCTAACTGATATATCCAATAACCACATCACCCCCTGACCTGAACGCTGTTGTCTCATTGGCTGCCTTACTGCTGTCCGTCTCCAGACCATTGTAGATGAGTGGATTGACAGCTACAAGCAGGACCGGGAGGCGGGGCTTCTTGTGCTCATCAACTTCGTCACCCAGTGCTGTGGATGCAAAGGTCAGGGTCTGAAGAGATGAAAGGGGCACATAGGGGTCAGAGTTCAAAGGATTATCTTCCTGATTTCAGTGGAGCAATCAATCAGTCCTCCACGATTGAGCTCTCTGTGACTAACAATGCAGTGCTAGGCTGTTTTAATCTATCTATTGAAAGCACATTGTATCCTTTGCTAAGGACTGAATGGTAAAAGACACGAAGAAGGTAGAACGCGTTCTTATATAAGGCCAGGAATATCTAGAACACCGCTAGCCATACCATGCTAGATATACACTAATATATCTCTATTCAGTTGAATGATCAGTTATAAATAGCTGATTCATGGTCAGACTTAAATTCCATACATAACATATTACACTTAGATTCATACAGAAACACCTTGGTAGATGTTTATAAGACTATCACAAATTCCTTTTTAAACGTTGATGTACTGGACTTATTTATCAAATTGTAATAGAAATCAATTTATCCCCTAGCTAGTTCTTCTTGTTTAGTAATAGAAATATTCAGTGTTCTTCATTCAACTTCACTGATGTTAACAATGCAGATGATGATAAACGGTAGTTGTTGTATATTGTTCTCCTTCTGTCGGTGTCTAGGGGTTGTGACCAGAGAGATGTTTGACAAGATGCAGAATGCTGAAATCATCAGCACGCTGACCAAAGAATTTAAAGAGGTGGGAGTTAGGAAATGTTAATATCCAGTATGTAAGGAAATTACAAATGAATTAACAAATTAAATATAGATATTTTGTATATAGCTTAAAACATAAACAGAAAAGAAAGCATCCATTAAATCCATCATATTTTGTCTTACATGTTGTGTACCATGAAAAGCACTTAAAATAAAATGTATTATTGCTATTATTTTTATTATAAAGCTGATTATACTACATGGGTTACATAGTTTGCCGCAACAAATATCTATGCTGTAAGCACTTTGTGCCAGACCCTAGAAGCAGATATATTCTTAACCCCTCTCTCTCATGTCTTCCTCTTCCCTGGCCAGGAGTCTGCCCACTACCCTCTGAACTCGCCAGGGCCCCAGTGGAAGCGATTCCAGACAGGTCTTTGTCAGCTGGTGCGGGTGCTGGTGGTCTCCTGCCAGAACAGCCTCCTGTATGATGACTACCTCTTCAATTCCCTGTTGGCCCTGCTCACCGGCCTCTCGGACTCCCAGGTCCGGGCCTTCAGGCACACCAGCACCCTGTTGGGTGAGTCACAACGCGGACAGGAAGTCTGTACTATGGATGTTCTTTCCTACTAGCGGCTCATTTCCCTGACGTTTAAATGAGTGTTGTAAACAACTAGTCTAAAGGTAAGAAAACACTTAGAGAACAAAACAAAACAAATACATGCACTGAAAGGTGGGCAACTTGCATTAGGACTATTGCGCAATCAGACAAAACATGACAACTCACTAAATAAAAGTTAGCCAATAACGTAGACCACTTAGGGTGTTTCACTCTCAGCCCGAAGGTTCTGGGTTTGTTTGAAGGCGTCCTTGAGCAACATGACTTCTACCTGTTCATTAATGATATGTACAGGGCTCCAGACTAACTTTTTCACAGGTAGCACTGGTGCCACCTAGCTTTTCATTTAGTAGCACCAAAACAAATTAGGTAGCACCATATATTTCAGGGGTGCGGGGGGTGCGATCGTAATGCGATCGTAATGTCCGGGGTTGATAGGATCAGCCCTATGTGAGGGGGGCTGCGGCCCCCGCAGCCCCCCCCCTTCCCGCGCCACTGCTTTGCAGGATCAACCATAGACATAATATACGTAGACGCCTCATAGACTGACGCTGCCTGTTGGAGCTGACGTATCAGCGCGGCCGCCATCTTGGATGGGTCCCCAGTGCGCCCCCAGTGCATTTATTTCTACGGAGGAAGGTGTATCCCCAACTACAATAATAAGCATAACTCCCCGAATTTTTACCGGATTTTCACACGGTTTGGTTTGTTACAAACGGCAGAGATGTAAGTCACTTTGGATAAAATTGTCTGCTGAATGGCTAAATAGTACATACAGACACACGGGATTAAACATACATAGAAAAGGCAGACAAAATACACACACACACGCACGCGCGCGCATGCATGCATGTGCATGCATATACATTCAGGCATGAATACAGGGTGCACTGCACTAAACGCACGGATTCACACTGCAAACAGAATTCGTGCTCTCAGCTTTAGGAATCTCCGACGACATCATTCATCTATTCATTATGAGTCATTATGAACGTCATTGTTACAGAAGTTATCTCGATCAGCGTTTCTTAAACTATGGGTCGCAATCCAGTCGGAGGTGGGTCGTGGCCTGGCAATGCACAGAGCCCTCTTGAGCACACCGGAATCTGTGATCCTTTGGCACTGAGAGTTTTCTGAGTGTGGTTGGGTCCCACGGACACACCGAAATTGTCCCGAGATTACAAAGTGTAAAAATAAAAACTGTTCTGGAGGATTGGTTTTTCATGGGTTTGATGTGGTATGCGGTCTCATGGGTTTCATATGGCAGCCATGAAGCTGGTCAGCGCGGTGGTGGAGGTGGGGGTGTTGGTGAGCACTCGGCTGCAGACCTGCCGGCGGCGCTACGAGGCAGAGCGCAGCAAGACGCCCCAGGACCGGGCCACTCAGAAACTAGAGGAGCTCCAGGCAGTCATCCAGGAGGTCTCCCGCTCTCATGTCCCTCATCTCCCATGCACTTTGGACCTCTTTCTCCCTCTGGCCGTCTCTTTCCGCTGCCATCTTGTTGTCCCTCTCTCTCCTATCTCTCACAGGGTAACCACGGAGGTATTAAAAGTATTAAAAAGTCAAACATCAAAAATTGTCTGTTAGGAGCGGAAAAATAATAAACCTCAAACGTTTAGCATGCACAAGTTGTGTTGACCACTGCACTGGTGCGATAACTTCATGTTTGTGAAGTATACTTTTGGACTGGTTGAAACCTGCAGATACCCTGCTCTCACTCACCCCTGCTTTTGCTTGCTTCCTTGTATCTCTTTTCTCTTTTTCTCTCGCTCTCAATCACAATCACTCACTCTTTCTCTCTTTTACCCACTATCTCTCTCCCTCGCTTTATTTGTCCCCCTCTTTTACTCGCTCTCTCTCCCTCACTCACTGCTCACTATATCCCTCTTTCACTCTCTTTCACCCACTATCTCACCCACACCCCCCCCCCCTCTCTTACTTACTCACAATATCCCTCTCTCTTTCACCCCCTATCTCTATGACTCACTTTGTCTCTAGCTTACTCTCACTCTCACGCAATCACTCTCACACACTCTCCCCTTTCTCTTACCCACTTGACAAGGATGCCCTGTTACACACACCTTTTTTCACTTTATTTTAACGGAAGGCATTAGAGGGCAGTGCTGAGAGCCTCACATCTTTTTCTGCTGTCCACATTAAAGTGAGAAATGTGATGTTTTTAGTGCACACAGCTACAAAATCCTTCCCTGCACTGGGAGCTTTGACTTGAAGTGGAGATTTGTTTAGATGGGTTGAATTCATATTTGTCATCCATTGTATGGGAGGTTTATTGGTGTTCAGTCTATTCTCTGCTACTATATGGTTTAAAAATATATTATATTTATTCAAGTCAAACGCCATACCATGTCTTCTATTGACAGCGTGCAAAGAGTGAAAACTGGAGCATCGTGTTTGATCTGATGTTGCCGAGGACCAACGGCATATCGATAAAAATATATTGGCGCTTTCATCTGAAGCATCTGTGTCTGTATCAGTGTCAAATATATTGTGCAATGGCTCCAACAGTGTGTGAATGAACTTTTGTGTGTGCGGAAATGTGCGTGTGTGTGTCTGCGGACATGTCTGTGTGTGTTTGGGCGTCTGTAACCGTGTTTGGGGGGATAGCTGGTGGAACACAGAGAGGAAGTGACATCGCTGATCAACGCCACGGTCCGAGGGGTGTTTGTGCACCGCTACCGGGACCGTGTGCCAGACATCCGAGCCGTCTGCATCCAGGAGCTGGGCTTGTGGCTGAGGAGCGACCCAGAGAACTTCCTCAATGACGGCTACCTCAAGTACCTGGGCTGGACCATGTATGATAAGGTAACCTGGACCACGCGGACCAGAAAGCTAACAGAATGTTCATTGAGAACTGTTACTGGTACATTTCTACATCTTACTTTGTTCTATGGTGCTATTTCTCCCCGTTGGCAATCCCCATTTTCATGTTTCGTTTTTGCTTGTATTTAAAGGTGCCATTTAAATGTATAGAGTTAATATGTATATTATATATTTGTTTATTCATTTTCATTCATCATTTTAATTATTAAATTGAGCAATGTGGTCGCAGAGGTCTGAAAAAAACAATTAAAAGTCAAAATCATGATATTCCAATGCTATGTCTATGTATATATACATTCTAATTCCAGATTTGTAAATGCGAAAAACAAAACGAGTAGTAGAGATAGTAGTAGAGAGTAGAGACATAAAGCTAGTAGAATACTAATAACTAGTAGAACGCAGTCAAGGTAGAACAAGGTTTACAGTTTCAGACCCTGGTTGTGTTTTTACCACAGGCTTACAGATGCGCTGCAGTCCCTGGGGAGTAAAAGCCTGCTCCTCACATCCCACCACCAGCATAGGATATGTGGAGAATTAGCATATAGCACTCTGCCCACTTAATGATGCGTGCATGTGTGTGTGTGTATGTGCATGAGCATGAGCCTGTGTGTGTGTGCGTGAACACAAGCCTGCGTGTGTGTGCGTGAACACGAGCCTGCGTGTGTGTGCTCCCTCCAGCAAGGTGTGGTGCGTCTGCAGTGTGTGCGTGCCCTGCAGGCCCTGTACCAGGAGAGAGACTTCCTAGGGCGCCTGGAGTTCTTCACCAGCAGATTCAAAGTGAGCCCTCCCTCTGGAAAGGACTTCTGCACCTCCCCTAGCCTCCTCCTGTCATCCTCTCATCTCCCCCTTCTCCATGCTTTTTTACTTTCTTTTAGCCTGAGTCCATTGTTGTTGACCCCCTCTCTCCATGCCTCCTCCTCCTCTCTTTCTGTCTTTTTATTTATTTATTATTATTTATTATTTGAATGCTCTCTAATGCGCTCTCTTTTTCTCCATCTCTCTCTCTCTCTCTGTCTGTCTGTCTGTCTCTCTTGTGTGTGTGTTTGTGTGTTTTTAGGAGAGGATGCTGACCATGGTGTTTGACAAGGAGCCAGACGTAGCCGTAGAAGTGGTGAACTTGCTGTTGTTCATCCAGCAGTGAGTGTGTGTGTAATCTCCATCCCCTTGTGTGTTTTGTTCACTTTAAAAAAAAAAGGAAGTTATTTAGGCCATGGCCACATTTTAGTGACTTTGATAAAACTGACTTGTGTCTGCCTGTGTACCTTGTGTGTCACACAGGGTTACGGTGCATTCACATGAGACGCATCAAGACACCGTGCGCGGCCCACTCCATTGTTTTCCTATGGGAAAGCGGAGTGGCAATTTCTGGGGGGGAGGGGCCATGTGCCTGACCTCGTGTCGCTTTGCTTCGAAGTTTAAATTATTTCCACTTTGACTTGGCGCGCCACATGACCTAACACGCCACAAATACATTTGCAGTACAGTCGAGAAAGACAATGTTTTAAGCTGTGGGTGATTTTGTGTGTGTTTCCAACTTGCCGTGCTGGAGAACACAATGGCCGACCTAGCAACGCCTACGGTGTCCCACCACGTTTCATGTGAATGCAACTTTACTGCTGCTCTAACACTGACAAATACTGGTGACTCACCAGACTTATACTTTATAATTAAAGCAAGTCTTTGATTACAAAAGCCTTGCTTAGTTAGTGTGTGTACATGTGTGTGTGTTTGTGTGTGTGTGCACTTGCGTGTGTGTGTCTGTGTGCATGTACGTGCATGTGTGTTTGTGTCTGTGTTAGGCATTCAGATGAAGGCCTGCAGGAGGAGGAATGTTCGCATGTGTATTCTCTGGTGTTTGCTTCACACCGAGGCCTGGCTACTGCTGCTGGACGTTTCCTTTACAACAAGTAAGCGTCCATCTTCTTCTCCACCCCTTACCGTGATCCCCAATATGCCTAGACTGTGGTAGTCTAAATTGTAAGTCTAGTCAGATATGTTCAGCAACCACGGCCAAACACATTACATCTACATTTAATCCTACCTTTCATGCTTGTGTCGTTCACGATCCAATACATCTGTGTATTGTTTATATGTATGTGTGTGTGTGTGTGTGTGTGTCAGGCTGAACACTGTGGTGTCCAGTGAAAAGCAGTCAGAAGTGATTAGTCCTAGGGTAGTCTTCTTCAACGTCCTCATCATCTTCTTCTTGCAGAGTGAGGTACTTGCTGTCGCATCATCTATAGTGGCCATCTTGGTTCTAAATGTTTTTGTTTCTTTCCAGCTGTTTTTATAAAAATAAATACCATCTACCATCAAACATTAGAGAACCTTTTGATGTTATAACATGTGTTTTTTGTGTCAGTTTATTTGTTTCTTTGTGTTTGCTTTTGAATTGTTTGTATCTGATCTGATACATGATTTTCCAATCAACAATGAAATAAGGTCAAGTTCAAATCTAAGTAGGTTAAAGCAATATTTCACAGTTTTGCATATGGCCTAATATACTCAATGTAGGCTCAATGTCCTTTTTTGCATGTGTTTGATGGTGGTTATGCAGGTATTAAGAATATTAAACAAAATGGGGGAAATATTGCTGTTGGACTTCAGCAGGAACATTTAATTCCTTTCCTTGTGTCCTTCCCTCCTTGCCTTCTTCCCTAGTGCCATGACCACGGTGCCTACCTGGTGGACAGTCTGTGGGGCGTGGCAGGCGTGGAACTCCGGGACTGGGAGACTATGACTTCTCTCCTGCTGCAGGAGTGTGAGCAGGCACAGGGTAAACCACACAACCAAACCATTCTTCTCCATAGACCTGCACTGGATGGGGATCTCATGTATGCCTGTGAGCTGAGACTGGCCAGGACATTTTTAGAGCCCCTTTCCCACTGGACAAAAACCCACTAACATCTGGCGTCTTTATTGGTAAAGGTTACAGTCGGTATTCGTTCCCGGGACAAATGACAGCTCCAATTGGCAGTGATGGAAACAGGACACCTGGGTGGACACGCTAATTTTTTCGATGCTATGACTCCTTTGGTAGCTTATGCGACTTTTTGTCATCTCAGCCACAAATTCCATCCCTCCTTCCAAGCAGCGCTCAAACATCGTTCCAAATGAGACAGCACCGAGTTTGAAAGAGCGACTGAATAAGTAAAACAAAAAAACAGAAAGGCATACTCAACGGGAAAGGAGTCAATCGCCTATTCATTTATTTTCCTGCATATACACACTAACTTTGGTGGCAAAAGGGTTTTGGTTTGCTCACATGTAAAATGTCCATCCCCCAGCCCTTTTTTAAATTTATTTATTTATTTATTTTGTATTGTATTCTGTTTTTAGGGTGACTTTGTAACATCTGTCCAGGGACTACAGATGAAAAATAGCCTCTTGGCTAACTCTGGCGCATTTACAGCAATGTTATTAATGTGCACTGTCCCTGTTAAATAAAAAAAAATTAAATAAAAAAAAAAATGAATAATGTTTATGTAAGGAATCATCAACTAATATTTGTGGTATCCATGCTAGAAGATATGTATTGCACTTCTTCCAACCTCTACATTGCCAATCCCATTTTATCTTTATTTTAACTTTGACATTGTTATTATTGTGTTGGTCTTGCTCCGTCTCTGGTTTATTAACTTTTTTTCTCTCTCTGCCTGTCTTCCTCTATGTCTCTCTGTCTCTCTCGCTTTCTGTAATGTAAGGCCTGTCATATCAGGAGGAAGGGGCCCTCTTGGAACTCATGTTGTGTACTATCAGACAGGCAGCCCAGGCTACCCCCCCTGTAGGGAGAGTCCAGGGCAAGAGGGTGAGGAGGCAAAGAAGCACATACAGACACATGCAAACTCTCTCACACACACACACACACACACACACACATAAGAGCATAAGGGCTTATATAATTGTACTCAATTTATTTGTATTTGTTGTATTTTGAATATGTCAATCAGTAGGCCTTAACATATTCATTATATATATTTTCAGAATGAACACTAGCAATTTGGCTCCTTGACAATCACAAATCCATGGTCTGTTGGACTGATCTACACATGCATGTTTTGTTTGTATCATCCAAACACCGAACGTAAACCTAGAGCTGTTTTTGCTGGGTGTGAATGTGCATGCATCAGGTGCTGAACATGAAAGATAAGAAGATGCAGATTCAGGACAAGAGACGGATCTCCTCTCACTTAATCCCTCTGCTGCCTCAGCTCCTGGCCAAGGTACTGATCACCGATTGCTGGAAGTATCATCGGCTAATGCCGATCACCGATCACTGGGTCTAGTTGTAGCCTTCTATTTATTGTGTTGCATTATTTATTTATTTAACTATTCTTAACAGTGTATATTAAAGGGGCAGTGTATCCAAAATCTTTTTTGTTGTTTTAAACATGGTCTTATATGATCTTCAACATAGTAATCTATGCCATTTTGTCACGGTTACTAAAATAAGACCGTAATTTAGAGAAAACGGGTATAAAATGTTTTTGCCAGTCTCACCAACCAGTTTGTGAATTGGCTCATGTGTTTTGCGTCATCTGATCGGCTCTTCCGATCAGCCTTTATAAAGAACAAATATCACGATCGGTGGCCAATCGATCCAAGCAGCCTTAATGTAAAGCATAACATTGTTGCATTTGCTTACTGTAGTACTATCTAAAGTAGTCGTATATTTTTTAACTCCATAACAAATACATTATATTAATGCGCTCAGAAAATTAAAATATGTATCATCAGTATTCATATTTTATCAGTAGGAAGCACATATTACACATGTAGCCCAATGCGAGTTATGCAATTCAATGTCATATAACCATAAAATACTAGAAGCCAGAGTTTTGACTATCCATGTAAATGTACACACAGTGATAAAGGAAATCCATAGGAGCAAGATACCATACCAACGTTACCTTATTACTCCAGTAAATAGGGACGATCCTAGTAACCATCTGGCAACGTTACCTTATTATTCTAGTAAATAGAGACGATCTTATTAACGACATGGCAACGTTACCTTATTACTCCAGTAAATAGAGACGGTCTTAGTAACGACATGGCAACGTTACCTTATTACTCCAGTAAAAAGGGACGATCCTAGTAACCACCTGGCAACATTACCTTATTACTCCAGTAAATGGAGACAATCTTAGTAACGACATGGCAACGTTACCTTATTACTCCAGTAAATAGAGACGATCTTAGTAACGACATGGCAACGTTACCTTATTACTCCAGTAAAAAGGGACGATCCTAGTAACCACCTGGCAACATTACCTTATTACTCCAGTAAATAGAGACGATCTTAGTAATGACATGGCAACGTTACCTTATTACTCCAGTAAATAGGGACGATCCTAGTAACCATCTGGCAACATTACCTTATTACTCCAGTAAATAGAGACGATGTTAGTAATGACATGGCAACGTTACCTTATTACTCCAGTAAATGGAGACGATCTTGGTAACGACATGGCAACGTTACCTTATTACTCTAGTAAATAGAGACGATCTTATTAACGACCTGGCAACGTTACCTTATTACTCCAGTAAATAGAGACGGTCTTAGTAACGACATGGCAACGTTACCTTATTACTCCAGTAAAAAGGGACGATCCTAGTAACCACCTGGCAACATTACCTTATTACTCCAGTAAATGGAGACAATCTTAGTAACGACATGGCAACGTTACCTTATTACTCCAGTAAATAGAGACGATCTTAGTAACAACATGGCAACGTTACCTTATTACTCCAGTAAATAGAGACGATCTTAGTAACGACATGGCAACGTTACCTTATTACTCCAGTAAATAGAGACAATCTTAGTAACAACATGGGAACGGGGAAGCTTTCTAAATGTAGTCCCATCCGAGTCCAGTTCAAGTTGACAGTTATTACCATTTCGTTTAGCATTAATTTAGACCGGGGATAGTTATGATCACGTCATAGCCGTGCAGTTATCGAAAGTTAATAAACACCCCTCCAGCCAGTCAGCATCGAGTATTCACCTGGGCCATGGTATAAATATAATTATGTTATGATTACCACAGCGCAACGCTTCACCACAATGTTCAAATTGTAATGCTATGCAGTATTTCATACAACTAAAATGCTTTCAAACGACACCATAACAAGAATGCACAATAATATTTAATAATGTCGAATTTACATACAAAATACCAACCTACATGTTAGATCAAGTTGTTATTAGTTCTGTCCATCGGCATGGTCCCCTGCATTAGCTCTGTTTACCAATAGGCATATAGCCAGGTGAATGAAACGAGTAAAATAAACACTTAACAGAAAATAAGAGTTTATAACAAAGCTTGTCAGATCCTTGAGGCATGAAAAGTTGCAAATGAAACTCTTCCATTTAAAAAACAGCGATCTCAACACCACTACCTTGCTGAACCCGCTAGCTTGCTGGGCTGTCTCTAGACCAGTGCTTCTCAAAGTGTGGGGCGCGCCCCACTGGTGGGGAACGGAGACATGACAGGTGGGGCGCGACAAACGGGAGGAAATTTTCAATTTCACGCCTATCTTACTGTAAATGCTATTGACAATAAAGATAATTCACTCTAAACAAAACACACACACACACACACACACACACACACACACACACAAAGAAACAAATAATAATAATAGCTACAATTATTAAAAAGCATTAGGAGACCGGAGAAAAATGTAACCTGGAACTAAAGTGCAAAAACAATGATTGACGTCGGAATGTTAATTGCAGCGGGCCAATATTTGCAGCGGGACCGTTAATAATACATCCATGAGTGGGACAACAAAGTAGGCTAGCCGGTAACTGTGAGAAACATGGATAAATTTGTGACACGGACCACAAAAGAGCCAGCGCCACCATCACACACACAAGACCAGACAGAGGGGCCAAGTCAACCAAAAATCCAACCAAAAAGAAAATATGACGAAAGCTATATTGGTCTCGGATTTACGGTTTCAGTGGTCGGTGCAGAGGAGAGACCAATGTGTGTTCTGTGTCTGAAGCCGTTAGCAGCGGACAGCATGAGACCATAAATTACGGAGGCACCTGGAGACAACACACCCCAGTCACGCTACCAAGCCACTGGATTTCTTTAAAAGAAAATTGGCAGAATATCGACAGCAGGAGCAACGCATGGTAAAGGCTGCGTCAGTTAACTGTCAAGCACAAATTGCCTCATACAAAGTTGCATACAGAATCGCGCAATGCAAAAAGCCACATACAATTGCTGAGCAGCTGATTTTGCCCGCTGCTCTTGACATGGTGACAGCTATGATGGATGAGAAAAGCGCAGCCAAATTGAAAACTATCCCTCTTTCAAATGACACAATTGCGAGGCGCATATGTGACATTTCAAATGATCTTGAAGATCAACTCATTCAAAAAATAAAAGAAACACGTTTTGCATTGCAAGTGGATGAGGCTACCGACAGCAATAAAGACAGCTTGTTTATTTCATATGTCCGCTTTGTGAACAGCGAGTCAATGTGTGAGGATTTACTGTTTTGCAAATACATAAAAAAGAGAGCCACGGCTGATGAACTATTTAAGATCATGGACAGTTACTTAAAAGAACACGATCTTAAATGGGAAAATTGTGTGGGCTTTTGCTCTGATGGCGCACAGACCATGGCAGGGAAAAGAAACGGGCTGCAGGCACTTATCAAGAAGGTTGCTCCAGATGCGCACTGGACGCACTGTGTCATTCATAGGGAAGCGCTCGCGTCAAGACAGCTCAGCCCCGAACTAAACGAAGTTTTAACAGAGGTTGTGGGCATTGTAAATTTCATCAAAACTCGACCCCTGAAAGCGCGACTGCTCTCTGCACTTTGTGAGGAGATGGGAGCTGATCACACATCTGTGCTGTTTCACAGCGAAGCAAGGTGGCTCTCCAGGGGCAAAGTGTTGTCGCGCGTCTTTGAGCTGAGAGTGGAGATTCGGCTTTTTTTGGAGGAGGAGCGCATGTACGAGGCTGCAAGCAAATTCAGCGATGAACAATTTCTGTTGAAGCTGGCCTATCTCAGCGATGTGTTTGGCAAGTTGAATGAATTAAATCTTCAGCTTCAAGGCAAAGACAAGCACCTACCTCACCTGGCAAACAAGATCACTGCATTCTCCCGAAAACTCGAGGCATGGGGCAGACGCCTCGATCAACAAAATGTAGATGTCTTTGAGAACCTGAGTGAAGTTGCTGAAACCATTCATACTGGAGCCACCACAGTGATCCCGTGTATAAAGCAGCACATCTCTTCTCTGAGAGAAATGTTTCAGAAATACTTCCCGAACAACAGTGCTCAGCATGCCTGGGTTATGGATCCATTCAGTGCAGCAGGTAGATTTTATTGATCATAATCATATATTTTATTTATGTTGTATACTGAAATATATTTTTATTCAACAGATTTTTTCATGTTTATTATGCAATGACAAATAAAGTAATCCTATTTTTATTATATCTGCAGTGCCTGCTGATTTGAGCCAGGCTGAAGAGGACCAATTCATTGACATGACCTCTGACTCCACCCTGAGGCTGAGGTTTACAGCTCACACTCTTAGTGAGTTCTGGATTGGAGTGGAGAGGGAATATCCCCTCATCGGGCAGAGAGCTTTGTACATCCTTCTTCCCTTTGCCACATCATATCTCTGTGAGATAGGCTTTTCAGCTGTTGCTTCTCTGAAAACGAAGTACAGATCTCAGCTCAACATTGAGCATGACTTGAGAGTGGCAGTTTCCAGCCTGCAACCCCGTTTTGAAAGGATGTGCAGTGCAAAACAGGCACACTGCAGCCACTAATGCAGGGAAAGTTCACTTGAGTTGTGCCAGAGCACCTTGTTTATGTTTTTGTTTTTTGCACAGATTGCAAATTAAGTTATGATGGCACAACTGCACTTTTATTTTCTCTTTTTGAACTTTGTGCAGTGTAAAACAGGCACACTGCAGCCACTAATGCAGGGAAAGTTCTCTTGTTTTTTGCACAGATTGCAAATGAAGTTATGATGGCACAACTGCATTTTATTTTCTCTTTTTGAACGTGTTATTTGTTGTTTTTGATTTTGATTCAGTATCAAATATGACTGATATACTTGGTGCTAGTAATTTCAATAAATTTGAAATAATTTGAAGTAATTTGTCAAGATCTTTGTTGGGGCAACGCGGGGAAGTGGGGCTTGAAAATCCCCACTTGTTCAAAGTGGGGAATGACGAAAAAAGTTTGAGAACCACTGCTCTAGACTGAGACCTGTCAATCAAATGGGCATTTTTTAATACCTAATAACTTTTAAATACAACAATACTTTCATACCATTTCGTTAGGCATGTTTTAACACTCGTTTTCCCCATTGACTTGCATATAACCAGAGGTTTTTAGCAGCCGCCCTATTGACCACTAGAAGGAACTGCAACATTGAAATCAGGTTTATTCACTTCCACAAGTCACTTTTTGAGGCCGTCATGGCTGCCGCTTGGTGAAATGGCTCTAATCCGGTTTTGTGTGCTCCTGGTTCCAGTATTCAGCGGATGTGGACAAAGTGAGCCTCCTTCTGCAGGTTCCCCTCTACTTTGACCTGGAGACATACAGCAGCGCTAGGAGGCTGGAGAAGGTGACTATCCACCTGTGTGATTAGAGATGGGCTTAAGCCTAGGGCTTCAACTAGTCGATTCATCCAATTCATCATTCATTATTTTTTACGATTAAACAATTAATCATTTAGTCTATAAAATGGCATGAAGTGGCTTGCTTTATCTGACAAGCAGCCAAGAAACACTAAAGTATTCATTTTATAATGTTCGAAAGCATTAAGCAGCAAGTGTTTGGTATTTGTAGTTGATAAATGACTTAAACGATTAATCAATTATCAAAATTAGATTCAATACATGTTCTGTCAATTGACTTATCGATAATTGACTAATCATTGCAGCTCTAAGCCTGAATTATTTGAATAGCCATTGTTCAGTTGGGACGCCATGGGTCTCTACGTCACTGTTGTAGCCCACAGAGGTTGCCGCTGTGGCTTACATGCACCTCTGTATCATTCATGATAGAGGAAGTACTTTGCATATGTTAGTTTGTACGACACATCATCTACACAGATCACCAGATGTCACTGAGTGATTAGGGATTTTTGGTGGATTACGCTCAGAATCCATACCCCACGTCTTACCTAAAATAATTCGGCCTTCACACCACTTGTCAAGAAGTTATGAAAGAAAAGAATGTGTCTCCACCCACTTGAAACCATTTTTCACTCCCTTAAAGCATTTTTGTTTATCTACTGTGTATGTGGCAATGTTGTTTTGAAATGCCAAGGGCTTTTTTTGCTGTTCAAAAGTGGTGATGGCATTTCTGCAGTCAACTCAATGTGGTTCTGCACTGGTAATGGTTTGTAGTCCTATCTATGCTTGTACAGGCCACGTTTCCTAATAATTCTGTCCGTCTTTGGTGACCTCCCGCCTGGCTGTATGCCTGTCTGTCTGCCTGTCTCTCGATCTGTCTGTCTATATGTCTGCCGGTCTCTCTATCTGTCTGCCTGTTTCTTTATCCGTCTGTCTACCTATATGTCTGCCTGTTTGTCTCCATCTGTCTGTCTGCCTGTCTGTCTGTCTGCCAGTACCTGGACCTACTGCTGATCCAGGTGTGCTCCATCGTGGAGAAGCACAGCGACGACGGCGTGCTGGATGCGTGTGCGCGACTTGCCTACACACTCTGCTCCGACACATACACCTTCTCCACGCGGGCTGACCGGGCCTTCAGCCAGCTGCTGGACTTGTTGGCCGAGTGCTTCAACAGCTACTGTGCTGAGGTGCTGCAGGTGGGACTTGGAACAGACACCTGGTGTACTGTATGTTGGATGGATCTTACTGATGCTCAGCTGGGATCACCACAGACTCTTGCCCTACCTAAGCACCAAAAGACAACTGTTTCAGTAGAATACAGGGCTGTGACCACAGATGATGTTTTTAATTGTCCATTTCCATCATGTCCTAATGTCTTAAATTAGCCTGCATTGAGCAGTTTCATATAACAATTTTGCAGTATAACAATTTCTTAGTGGGATGAGAGACAGCAATATATAGATATTTATTTTATTTTTCTTTAACGATATGTTATCTAAATAATAATCGATGTTCCGTCTACTAATTGTTTGAGCCTCATCTTTCCAATTTTTGAATGCAGAACACAGGTGTTTCTTTACATAGCTTTTCTGACGGTCTTGCGTTCAGATGAAGTTTGGTATTTAAACACTCTTCTTGACTCTTCACCGCCTCGGTTAGCTCGATGAGACGGTGAACATATAGGAGTGTTGATTGTGTCCCCAGGGGACAGCTGATGAAGATGACGTGTACAGCGCCTCCATAGCGTTGAAGCGGATCGCAGCCTTCAGCAGGTAGGGAAGCAGACATTGGCTGTATGTGGTGTGGACTTCAGTCTTTTGAATATTCGTGCAGTTGTCGCAGTGTATTTCTCATGCAGATGTTTTTGTGTGCATGTGCGTGTGCTTGGATGCATGTGCACGTGGGTATGTGTGTGCACGTGTGGCCTCCCCCAGTGCCAGGGATTTGAAGGGCTGTGAGCTGTTTGAGCCCTGCGTTCAGCTGTTGAAGAGTGGTGTGGAGTCCACAATCCTAGAGAAGGAGGTCCGCCACACATGCTCACACACTCACCAATATATGTACACACAGGTGATTGTAGGACTTGATGTGCTGCTTCACTAGAAAGTGTGGCCAGTATGTGTTATTGCTAGTGTGTGTATTACTGTTATATGTTGCTAGTGTGTGTATTACTACTGTGTTAGTGTGTGTAATACTACTAGTGTGTAAAACTAGTGTTTCCAATGTGTATTACTAGTGTGTTTCTAGTTCGTGTTACTAGTATGTGTTGTATTACTAGTGTGTGTTGCTAGTGTGTGTAATACTAGTGTGTATTACTACTGTGTGTAATACTAGTGTGTTTCCAGTGTTTATTACTAGTGTGTATTGCTAGTGTGTGTAACACTAGTGTTTCTAGTTTGTTACTAGTATGTGTTGTATTACTAGTGTGTTGCTAGTGTGTGTAATACTAGTGTGTTTCTAGTGTGTGTGTGTGTGTGTTGCTAGTGTGTTGTTGATTGTGTGTATTACTAGTGTGTTGTTGATTTGTGTGTGTGTATTACTTGTGTGTATTACTAGTGTGTGTTACTAGTGCGTGTATTACTAGTGTGCGTTGCAAGTGTGTTAGTAGTGTGTGTTACTAGTCAAGTGTGTGTATTACTAGTGTGTGTGTGTGTGTGTGTGTGTTTTGCCTGTGTGTTACTAATGCGTGTTACTAGTGTGTGTTACTAGTGCGTTTAAATTACTAGTGTGTGTTGTGTGTGACGCTGACAGGGCTCCTGGTTGTGTTTTCAGCTCATGGTTCCTGCTCTGAAGTGTGTTTCCTTCCAGCTGATGTGGGACAAAGTCACCGTGTTGAGCTCCACACCCACCAAGGTCATCCTCTTACTATGAAACACAAAGATGTCTTCAAAAATGACTTCAAGTTGGTTTTGCGAAAACAGGATTTGGGCACACAAACGCAAAGGGAACCTCTGTATGTGTGGTCACATCATTGTCTTTGTTTTGTGTATCACTTTGTTTTAAGTTGCTTTGGATGAAAGCATCTAATAAATTGTTAAGAGTTCATTTTGAGTGTCGCTCATGCCGAATTACATTTAAAAAAAGCAAAACTGTAAATGCCTGTTCTCAACACTGTTTTGATCTGTAAACAATGTCACATCTGATTGGCAGGCTCATTTCAAACATGCCTTTTGGCTTCGACTTAAACGTTTCATGTGTACTTAAGTTTAATTTATTGAAAACAAAGTTTCTTATTACAGTCGTTCTTTGGCCTAAAAACACCACCTTCTCTTTGTGTACCGTTTAAATATGCTAGCCGATATTTTCTGCCATTTGCTACAGATAAGGGCCGGACTAGTCAGCCTAACTTGTAACCCAGGAGGGGTGGTGTGGTAGACTTAACTATGTCAGTGTGTGTGTGATTAACTCTCCTACGGGGCCAGTCTCTTGTGCTGCCCGCCTCACACGTGTCTCCTCCCACCTCCCACCTTCCCTCTTTTTGGGCAGTTGGCAATTAACACATCTGCTGGAGTGCATCCAAGCCCCCCACAGCATCGGTGTCTCGCCGCTCCATCTCTCTTGCTCTCCAGCTCTCTCTCCTCTAGTTCTTTCGTTCTCTCTCCCTAGTTATGTCATGCTCTCTGTCTCTTACTAGTTGTTCATCCTGTCTTCATCTGTCTGCCTAGTTCTCTCATTCTCCACTCTTCCTAGTTACTTTATTATCCCTCCCCCCTAGTTCTTTCACTCTCTAGTCTGTTTTTCACATTTCTGCTTCAGTGCTCACATCAAGTCACTTCTCTCTCATAAGTGTTATCTTCAACATAATTACACACAGGCTATTGTGCTCATAAGCTAATGGGATGTTTTCGATATATATTATCTATAGGGTACTGATGTATTCCTTCTGTGTTTGATGAATCCCATCCCTAATATCAGTACTATGTACTATTATTTAGCAGACGCTGTTATCCAAAGCTACTTACAGTGAATACAGATAAAGGTTAAAGGGGATGCCTACAGGTAGACGGGATATTAGGGATTGAACCCAGAACCTTTTGGCTGGGAGTCGGAACACAACACCTTTCCTCTCCATGTGGTTAACAGAAGATTTGTTGCAATAAAATATGAAATGAAAAGTTGGTTTTAAGTGGGTGGACCTAGGCTCACCCATGTATTGATCGTAAACAAATGTGGCTGCTTCCTCATGCCTCCACCTCCTCCGTCACTCTCCAAGCAGGCGGAGGTGTTGCGCCTGAAGAAGGCCCTGCGGTCCTTCTGCAACGTGAGTCAGAGATGTCTGACGTCAGACCAGGCAGAGATCAGAGACCAGGTAGGAGTCAGGCAGTTGGTCTGACAGCAGTGTCATCTTCCTCTATATATCACAGACTAC
Source organism: Merluccius polli (assembly GCA_030340625.1). Taxonomy (NCBI): domain Eukaryota; kingdom Metazoa; phylum Chordata; class Actinopteri; order Gadiformes; family Merlucciidae; genus Merluccius; species Merluccius polli. The sequence continues at coordinate 330,354 of JAOPHQ010002287.1, forward strand.
AAAACCCAAACTCCCCCTCTAAAAAAGTGAAACACTTTAAATCAAGTCTATTCTAACAACTATTACACCATGAGACTACATGAAACCCCCAAAAATGTTAACATGCTTACTGTTTAAATCTTTTATACATACAGTTATAAAAACTAACTGTGATTAACCCACTGTAACTATTCACATGCCTTAAACTAATCATTTACAAAAGTGGGCATTGTCTGCAAATAATGATTTTCATGTAATGCCATTAAGAGTCATTGCCACGTTAAGCTCTATTCATAGGATGCCTGAATATACAGTGGTAATTTGGTATGACTAAGGCTCTTGTGAATGATTAAATGCTTGTGCTTATACGCTCATAAAAAAAAGTATACTTCTGTTTTTCCCACACGTATTGCATTTTACCATTTTGACGTAAAGCACTTGATAGCAGTGAAAGGTGTGTGATAAAAATAAAGTAATTGTTGTGTACACCGCATCTGCGATGCTGTTCTCCCTTCAGGCGTTTGTAATGCTGTGTGACCTGCTGCTGGTGTACAGCGCCAGCTCCGTTCGCTCCCAGCCCACCCTCCAAGCCCTGGCCCTGCCGCCCTCCAACGCCCTGCGCTCCGAGATGGCCGCCTTCCTCGTCGACTACATCTTCACTGACCCTCAGGACGAGCCGTCTGACGGTAGACCAACCCCCAGAACCACCACACAGCTGCTGCAGATTCCACACATTAACTTTTGTTTTATTTTAGTCTGGAAGTACTTCTATATTCAAATATTTCCATTTTTTTTATCTGTACAAAGGTGAAAGTCTACTACAGTATTTCAACAAAGTCAGCAAAGCCTTATATAAGCTATAAGTTATAAGCTATTTAAGTCTTCTCTTTAGAGTCACTGGTTTGAAGTGTAAAGCTTTAAGGCACTATTATCAATACAGCCTGAAGCTCTGCTGATCTTTCCCTATATTCCCTTCATGTCTATTGTAGAGGATGAGGAGGAAGAGGAGAAGGGGAAGATGGCGGCCCTCCAACACAAGCGCAACCTGCTGGCAGGATACTGTAAGCTGGTGATCTACGGTGTGCTGGACCTCAGTGCAGCCACGGACGTCTTCAAACACTACTATAAGGTGAAGGGAGGGTGGTGTTGGGCAGGGTACCTCCAGTGGTCATGGTGAAGATAAATTGCAGAATACTAGAGATTATTAGTTTAAAACGTTCAAAAATGAACTAAAATTATCAACAGAATGTGAAGAAACAGTTTTGACGTTATGTCAAAGACGTCTATATATTGTGTTGCAGAGATATTTACTTACGTTAGCAGCTAGCCCAGCTAGCGCCGGCCCGTACCGTGTCGTAATACCACTTTGTACCTCAAGAGGCGATAGCTGTCACTTCAGTGTCCAGTCTGCCCTCAGTAGTGTTGCACCGATACCGATACTAGTATCGGGAGGGGCCCCGATACCGCGCTAAAATGCTGGCATCGGTATCGGCGAGTACGAACAAATAATGCGCCGATGCCATTTACATATACTAATATGAAACTTGGAACGCAGCGCTTTGCGTCTTTCTCTCCCTTCACTCAATGCTGCGTGTGATCACACGTGTTCAGTGCATGCCGTGCCAAGCAGCTATCCTATTGGCCCACTCCGGCCGCGCATGTTGACCGACCGACAAGCGACGACGACAAAGTACCAAAAAAAAGAAAGAAAAAAAAGCACCGGAGACGCGGAGGGCGCGCGGTTCAGCCGCGCGGCGCACAGAAAAGTTGCTCCGCCTGCGGACGCGCCGGTGCGGGGAAACTCAGTGAGCGGGTCCGCCTGCCGGTGCGACGCACCCGATCACCACCCATGCCCCCCCCCCCCCCCCCCCCCCCGCTCCCCGGGGTGCCATGCGGACACAAACAAGGAGAAGAGGGGAAAAAGCAGTAGAGAGAGGGAGACGCGTCTTGCTCACAGGCGGGAGATCGCTCAAATGGACAGACAGTGACCGCATCACAGACGACGAGTTAAGCTGTAATCGGCTTCTCCCCCCCGCTACATACTAGTAATTATCTCTAGTTATACTATATTATCTAATTATACTAGTAATTAAGCCATGATAGCAATGATTGTACATCCAAGTGAGTATGCAGTTCTTTAGTATTAGAAGAAAAAAAGCTTGTGTATATATATATATATTTTTTTTTTTTCCGGCGTGGTATCGGTATGGTATCGGTATCGGCCGATACTGCACAGCCGGGTATCGGTATCGGTATCGGGGGCCAAAAAATGGTATCGGTGCAACACTAGCCCTCAGTCCAACATGACAGGATGAAGAAGTAGCACTGGCCAGCGGGCCTATTCTAACCTCTTGTCAATCATGTTGAAGGTACATTATGATCGTCTATTTGTAAGTCATCTTTCTAGCTAGCAAAACAAAATAATTTCAAAAATGTGCTGAAAAATGTAATGCTGGCTCTACCTTACCGGATCAATTGAAGGAGAAAAACTGGATGATGCCACTGGATTACTGGATTAACTCATCTTTACTGATGTCATTGATGCCAATGTTCCTACCATTGATATCTTTACCTGTACCAATAATAACCATAAAAGGCCATGTGTTGTGTTATGTGGGGCAGGATAGTGTAGTGGTTAGGGTGTTAGCCCAGCTGAAAGATACTGGGTTCAATCCCACAGTCCACAGTTTACCTGTAGCCATCATTGGGCAATATGCCCTAACCCCTACTTGCTCCTTAATGTAGCTGGAGTCACTGTAAGTGGATAAAAGTGTTTCCTAAATAACTCGATAGTAAATGGTGATTGCTTCCTGCAGTACTACAAGGACTTTGGAGACATTATTAAAGAGACCCTAAGCAAGAGCCGTCAGATCAGCCCTGTGCAGAGTGCCAAGACCGTCTGCCTGTGTCTGCAACAGGTAGGTTTGTTTGTTTGTGTGGGTGTGCGCGCGCGTGTGTGTGCGCATGTGCGTGTTCAACTACTAAATAAAGGTAAGAGTCCAGACTGGGGAGGGGGGGGGGGGGTGCTCATTCTAACCCTGTTGTGTTTTTAAAAAGATCATCTGCAAAGAGAAGAGGTCAACTGAACTGTGTTTTTGTAGTTTGGTGGATGATGGAACGGTGAACCTGAAAATGACAAAAAATGCTTTTGTTGAAACATTTTTCATCCCTCTAAAGTAAACGGAAGTTTACTTCAGCATTTTACAATGCACAGGATATTTTTCATTATAAAATAACGTCCTTGTTTTCATTACTCCCACACTTAATATAGCACAAGTTTACACAGTGGAAGAAAATGTGTCATTCAAAGAAAATATGTATTACCACAATAGAGAGCAATACCAAATAGTACAATTTTAATATATTGGAGTAAACAACAGAGATATTCAAGGTGAGTTTTCTGTGTGCTCAGTTGTTCTTAGAGGTGGTGTCCACAGGCAGCAGTAGGGAGGAGCTGGGTGGGATCAGAGACCTGGCCAAGAAGCTGGCCTTGAGCTTTGGCATCGACCTGTTTAGGATCCGCAAGCCCCTGGTCTCCCTGCACACGTGAGTAGTACCACCCCACACACCCCACTGTCTGCTCCAATAAACACTTCCATCATCTTCCTTATTAAGGATGTGTTTTGTACTGCATTTCATCCATTGATCCAAACCATTTCCACGGGAATAATGAAGTAATCTGAATATAGAGATGTTGTGTTTATATAGATACTTCAGCAAAGAGCTCAATCTATTGCGTGTCAGTTCAACACATCCGTAGTCAGTGCTTCCTGATGGATTTGGTGTGTTTTACTTAAAACCGTTGTTATATGTATTTAGAAAAGAATACACTTGAGCAAACAGTTATTGCTTACATCGACTATTTTGTCATGCTACAGTTAAATTACTAGTAACATTAACTGCATGGATAAATGCTGATGATGGGGTTCTTGCTGCCCTCACCGTCTCGGACCTAATACATACTAGTGTTGAAGGTAGGTTAGTTCCTCTTCTAAAAATTACAAAGTAGTACGATGTGTATATTTGTGTAGGTGCCATTTTCTTAGACCACCGTGAACGCATACATTCTTAGCCAGGGCCAGTGGGAATCGATCCGCTAACCCTGGCGACTATATGGCCATGCTCTAGTTGAGCTAGGGGTGTGTGTGTTGTGTGTTAGGGATGGCGTCCGCTTTGCCTTCCGGGCCTCTGAGGAGGAGAGGGCCCAGACACCCAACCTGGCCTTCCTGGAGATCCTCAGCGAGTTCAGCTTCAAACTTATCCGCCAGGACCGCACGCAGCTGTGAGGAGTCACCACACACACACACTCACTCAATCTCACACACACACACACACACACCCTCATACACACATCCTCTCTCTGACACACACATTTGTGCTATACTACTCAGTAGTTAAAGCATAAAAGTCTTTGTAAAGCATAAAACACCCTGGAGGTGTGCCTCTGTAAAAGCCCTTGAGTGGATAACACACACATGAATTCCCCAGAGATGCATCACCCCAGTGTGAGGCGGCTATTAAACAAAGGTTCTCTGCTCTTTGTCCCGCTGCCAGGGCTGCCTTCCTGAAGGCAGAGTGCCCCACTGCTGCCCTCCACTGGCCACCGGTCAGAATGTACCAGCGCTCCTTAGAGGGGGGCTCCTTAGCTAGGCCTAGAGTGGAGCAGCAGGAGGTGTTGGAGGAGGGGGTGATGGCAGACATGAGCCGCAGCCTGCCCTCACACACCATCACCTCCATGGCTAAACGCAGGAAAACCAACCAGCAGGGTAAGAGGGAACGTGCAAGCAGACAGACAAGATGATATGTACACACAAGATGGTATGTGCCCTTCTCTGTATGAAAGTATATTTGAACCTTTTCTGTAAAACATTGGTATGATGACCTACAGCGCATGTAAATTGATTTAGATTGAACTGGTTTCAGTGTGTGTGTGTGTGTGTGTGTGTAAGAAAAATAACTGATACCCTCCCCGCACACACGCAAACACACGCTCTCCATTCCTCTCGACCAGACTCGCCGTCCAGCACCAACGAAGGGGCGTGGCTTGACAGCAGCAGTATCCATAGCAACCTTTCCATGCCAGTTCTCACCTCCACTGTGGTGGGGGGGCTGGGCGGGACGCGCCCCACCGCCACGGCCTCCGAGGAGGAGGAGGGCAGCGTCCGCTCTGCACCGCTGTCTGAGGACGAGTTCTCCAGCGGGTCAGAGTCCTCCCCTGGTGTTACACCTCAAGAGTGACCTCATTCCCAGACGTTCTCCTCTCACCAGGGAGTACGCCTGGGGGTGGATGCTTGCAACGTGTGGATATTGGTGACAGAGAGGGAGGGATATCCGTTTCCGTTGGGTCTTTCAGATATAGCTTTGTCAAGTTCTCCGTCAAAATAAACAACTCTATTTGTTAGTCGCTCTTCTTCTTCTTGTTCTTGCTCGCGTCCGGGGTCTGTACACTGATGTAAGCAGCTCACAGAACGATTGTTACGTAGTCCCCTCCTGCAGAATGGTTCGTAACGTTAGCTGTGTACTCTTGTTTCCCAGCAGACCTCAGATACGTAAAGTGAGGAGCACAGCGCGTCGCCAGGCCTCCTCCAGCCTGCCCAGCCCTGGCCCCCAGCAGCCACCACAGGACCTGGAAGGACACCTCACCCTGTAAAGGCCCCCATATACTTACAACAAAAATCCAAATCGGCGTGTTCACATGATATATTTCCAGAATATACCGTCCGGGGTGAAAAAAAAAGTATTA
>JAOPHQ010002288.1:0-257500 GCA_030340625.1 Merluccius polli
AATATTGGCTTATGGCAAAAGCAGTTTTAGGATCAAATTTCACAATGTTTTCATCAAGTTATGCCTTTTCTCATCGAGGAAAAACAGTAAAATATTGTGAATCTGTCCAGTAATGTTGAGATGATATTTGATGAATGAGTTAGCAGATCTTATGAATTTCATCTTTCTTTCTCATGATTGTCATTTTGTATCATAATTTCAAATTTTCATCTAATAATTTCACTTTTTATAACGTAAATTCTGGACTGTGAGCATTTAACATATTTTAAAAGATAATTCAACTTTATTTTTTTTAAATCAATTTTGGTCAGTTTTTTAGTCTGTTGGTTGGTTTTTGGTCAATTTCCAGGTCAGTTTTGGTCAGTGTCTAATCTGTAGATTGGTTTTTGGTCACTTTTCATGTCAGTTTTGGTTAGCTTTAATAGTTTTTGGTCAGTTGTAGGTCATTTTTAGGTCAGTTTTAGTAGTTTTTGGTCAATTGTGTTCAGGTTTTGCACACAGCAGCGTGTCTCCCACAGTCTTGCTCAAAGAGGTTTGTCAGTACACTGTGTCAGTGTAGATTCAAACACAGGAAGTGCTTTAAAATGACCTGAAACAATGCTAATTACTGCTTCTGTATACGACTAACATTCAATATGGCTTGTGTGTTTTTGTGTTTGCATGATCATGGTGTTTGAGGCCAGTGTTTGGCATATGAGGACAACCAGTAGAGAAGTCGTGAACCCACTACTTCAGTACAAAGACTTGTGTGTGTTTGTGTGTGGCCCCCAGTAATGGTTTATCAGGACCAGAGTGAAGCATACAAGGTCATAAACAGTAAAATACAGTATCGCATCACAGTTTTGCATGATTGTAAATATTGGCTTAATGACAAAAGCAGTTTTAGGATCAAATTTCACAATGTCTTTCATCAAGTTATGCCTTTCTCAACGAGGAAAAACAGTAAATATTGTGAATCTGTCCAGTAATGTTGAGATGATATTGATGAATGAGTAGAAGATCTTATGAATTTCATCTTTCTTTCTCATGATTGTCGATTTTTTATCATAATTCACATTTTCATCGAATAATTTCACTTTGTATAACATAAATTCTGGACAGTGAGCATTTTACATATTTTAAAAGATAATTCAACTTTCTTTTTGTATACATTTTGGTCAGTTTTTTAGTCTGTTGGTGGTTTTTTGGTCAATTTCCAGGTCTGTTTTGGTCAGTGTCTAATCTGTAGATTGGTTTTTGGTCACTTTTCATGTCAGTTCTGGTCAGCTTTAGTAGTTTTTGGTCAGTTTTAGGTCATTTTTAGGTCAGTTTTGGTAGTTTTTGGTCAATTGTGGTCAGGTTTTTGCACACCACAGCACGCCGTGTCTCCCACAGTCTTGCTCAAAGAGGTTTGTCAGTAAACTGTGTCAGTGGTAGATTCAAACACAGGAAGTGCTTTAAACCTGACCCTGAAACAATGCTAACTTATGCTTCTGTATATGGATAAGATTCAGTATGGCTTGTGTGTTTTTGTGTTTGCATGATCATGGTGTTGAGGCCAGTGTTTGGCATATGAGGACAACAGTGAGACAGTGTGAACCAATACTTCACAATTTCAATTTGTCATCTAATAATTTCACTTTTTTTTATCACACTCATTTTCATGAACTGTTATGTATTTATCTATTGATAGGAAGAGGTATGTTTGCATTGGAGCCCAATTCGTAAAGGTTCATTCATTTTGGAGTACATAGGAGTTTTGGAGAAGACTGTAGCATGGAATGAATATACATACTTTCAACATAAAGGAACGGATTATTGGTGAGTAAGCTGAATTGCAGAATGTTATTCTTGATCAAAAGCCAAACCACACATGACCTGTGTTTCCCACTACGTGGCACTACGATGACGGGGGACATCGAAACTTGTGACGTCATGGATGGGCCGCTCTCGACCCCACTCTGCAGTGGAGACCGCCTATGACGAAGCCGTTTTAACATTTAATAGCTAGACTGGATATTTGTTGCAGATATCTGTAATTCAGTCCTTCCTAGTCAAAAGAACATTTCAGATATCCACAATGAAATTCTTCCTATCCACATTGTCATTTTTGTCATATCCACAACGTTATTCTTCCTAGGACAAATTATGTCACTTTTGCTATTCATGTGTATGGGGTTTCTCATTACAGATATCTACAATTCAGTTGCAGATATCTGCAATGTGAATTGCGGATATCTGCAACTGAATATGACTAGTTGTAATTACAGTTTCAGATATCTACAATTTAAGTCTGACTATTCATAATTCCAGTTCCAGTTCATCTCTAATTCCCCTCAATTCAAGATATCTACATTGTCCCTTTTGAGATATCTTAAATTAAGTTTTAACTAGTCAGAATGACATTGTAGATATCTTGAACTGGAATTATGACTAGTCAAAATAATGTTGTAGATATCTCAAACTGGAATTAGGAATAGTCATAATTTAATTGTAGATATCTATTATCAAGTTATAGATATCTTGAAATGAATTTTGATTAGAGATACTAGGCGACTAGGCGAAATGTCATTGCAGATATCTGTAGTTATGTCAGAATCTACGGCGAGGGGGAGGAGCGGCTAGGCTTGCTATTCAAACATACTGTGGCACTGCAACCGCATGGCAAGCCGTTTTTACCGCCATGTCAGAGCAGCCTGAGGCCGAAGTTCACATTTTTGACCCGGGTTTTTAATGCTGCAGCCCCGTGCACGACAGGAGCTGTCGTCGAGAAATACAGAGGATTTACAATTTACAGTACAATACAATACGCTGTAAATTTATATCACAACTCTCTAGTGAACAAAGCTCTCGTTCACCACAAACTCTTGATGATAAGCTCTTTCTATTTCATGGTATTTTCTAACTATCTTATCTACAACAGCAACCGCCATTGCTTCTGTTAACACTGTTCAAATGCTTTGCTGGGCCAATATCCAATGGGAAGCCTGGCATGAGCAACGTCATGCACAACATTTGGACTAGTCATAATGACGTTTGAGATATCTGCAACTATTATTTGGAGTAGTCAAACTGAATTGCAGATATCTGTAATTGTCATTTAGGATGTGTGACGAGTCGGGTGTAATTTTCAGTGACATCACTGCTGATATCTGTAATTCAGTTTTGACTAGTCAGAATGATGTTATAGATATCTTGAATACAAATTCTGACTAGTCACAATGTAATAGCTTAGCTAATAAATGTTAAAACGGCTTGCCATACACGCCAGTCAAGAGGGCAGAGTGAGGGGAAGTTCTTGTCGAGTTCCTGTCCCCCTCCCCTTACGACGCGGTAACGGGAGGGGGCGAAAGTTTCGATGTCCGCGTAATCATAATGCCACAGTTTTTTGTAGTGCGACTTTATCATTGGCCCACTTGTTGAACATCTTCTTATGTTGTTTTTAACTGTGTAGATGGTTGCTACCAGGCTAATGCTCCTCTTCTGCTAGGTTTTATAAATGCTGCTTGATTTGATGTTTTCTGATAACGTCACATCCCGCTATGTTTTCACCCAATCAGTGAGTAAACCTTAAGCCCCACGTGGGATCTTTTCGGGGGCCGATCTGAGTACCTACGCCGAGTTAGGGTCTTATTTCGGCCCCGTAAAGGTTCCCGGAGATGGCCCTGAGGGGGAAGGCTCTATAATGGAGACACAGACCCGCTGCCCCGGCCCCGTAGTTTGGCCCGGATGGCCCCGTAGTGGTTCATATTGCGATAGACAGAAGCACAGTTTAATAACAATTAGTTAAATAATAATATGTCAGTAACTTTTATATTAACATATAGTTTGTAAATAAATATTTAACATTTAAATGATGTTAAAAAGAGTTAACTATTAACAAATATTAATACAATATTATTTAATAGATTGTTTTCTATATGTTAAAACATTAACATACATATTTTATACATCCAAAACCATATACCTGTTAAGATAAGAGAAGATCTTTTAAATTCAGCTATTGAGGCTCTTTGGATTCAAATACACTTACCTCACACCAAACCATTTCTTTTAGGGTGTTGCTATAGACCACCTAGTGCAAATGTTCAGTACTTGGAGGATATACTTTACATGTTGCAGAAAGTCACAGACTGAGAGACAGAGAGATGTATTTACTAGGGGATTTGAATATAGACTGGCTCTTGGCAAAATGTTCATTGAAGAGGAAACTCAGTGATATTGCAAAGGGTGTGTCATTTATCTCAGATGATGACAGTACCTACTCGGGTGTTTATTAATTGTGCAGGACAGAAATCAGCAACTTGTATTGACCACATTTTCACTAATGCAAAAGAAAAGTGCTCTAAAGCTGTATCAGTTCCAGTTGGTTTCAGTGACCACAATTTGGTGGTTGTTGTCAGGAAAGCTAAAGTGCCAAAAGCTGGACCTAAAGTTCTTGTTCAAAGGTCTTATAAATCTTTTTGTGAGAATGACTTCATTAGGGACATGAATAAGTTGCAATGGAAGAATGTATGTACAATTGATGATGTTGATGAAGCACTTGAACTTTTTACAAATATGTTTTTAGAAGTAGCTGATAAGCATGCTCCCATTAGGAAATTCACTGTAAGGAAAAGAAAAGCAGCTTGGATTGATGATGAACTGAAAACATTGATGGCCCAGAGGGATGAAATGAAATCTGTGTCAATTAAATCAGGTAATGTAGATGTTTGGAAGTCATATTGTTCACTAAGAAACCGAAGTAACAAAAATAAAGTAACAAAATAGGATAAATGAGAGTAAAAATGATGGAAAGAAACTGTGGAAAACATTAAATGTACTAATGGGAAGATCAGGGGACAACACTCCCTCCTTTATAGAAGCAGACGGTTCCTTCATAACTAAGCCTCTCCATATTGCTAACTACTTTAATGACTTTTTTGTTAGAAATATAGAGAATCTATAAAATGAGATGACATCATTGCATAACAATTTTTCAATTCAATTGATTAACAACAAAATCATGAGAGATAAGGACTCTGAGTTTGTCTTTCAAACTATACAGGTGGATAAAGTAAAAAACACTTCTCAGTAGTATAAATAGCAAAAACCATCAGGATTAGATAACCTAGATGGGAAACTCTTAGGTATGGTTTCTGGCTCTATTGCACTACCTATATGCCACATATTCAATCTAAGTTTACTGAAAGGTGTTTGTCCACTGGCATGGAAAGCTGCAAAAGTTATTCCACTACCCAAAAACAAGAAGGACATGTTTTCCGGTGCTAATAGCCGTCCTATCAGCATTCTTCCAGTGCTAAGCAAGCTCATGGAGAGAGTTGTGTTCGACCAGGTTTCATCTTATTTTTCTATTAACAAACTTAAAGGTGCGCTATGCAACTCGGTTATTCCTCCGCTGTTTCTGGGTTTTCGCCGGAATTGGGCTCGCATTTCTCACTATAGAGCTCCCCCTGCAGCTTCGGAATAGGCCTACAACACTGTCGTAAAAACTCATTGACAACGCCCCCCACCCCCCACTTCGATAAATAAATAGTAATACACAACGAGAACCTGGATTCGGACCGCAAACAAACATGTGTGGTAGCAACTTGCAAGTCACTGCTAGGATAAACCCTCACTAGCTAGCAAGCTAGCCATGAAGCAACCAAGCTAAACACATACAGGGCTCACAATAAAACGGTCGAGCAAAACACATTGTTCAACAGACTCTCAAACCACATTACAAAAACGAAGTTCACCCAAGGGTAGGCTACTTACAATTTCAGCAGCAAGACAGCCAAGTCGGCGTCCGTTTTGCATTCTTCCGAGTCTCTCAGTTGACGCCATTCCGCATAAGCTCGCCCTATGTTCACTCGTGTCTGGTTTCTTTGTTTATCATAATCCTTTCTCTTATTCTTCGATTCCTCCGACCTTCCCCTCTTGGGTCTTGATGGATCCATAGTGGATTTGTCGATTGATCCAGAATTGCCTTGCAACTGACTCTTTATATTCAGCCAGACCCATGTTTGGCACCCCCGCCCAGGTCTACCGTAAAGCAGTGAAACTACAATCTGACTACATTTTCGAGGCGCGATTGGATACTTCCGCTGCGTCACATCCGTAAGTGGCCGGGACGGCCACATGAAGTTGCATGTTCTGTTTTTCCGCGGGGACCCAACAGGGGGAGATGAAACACCCACCAAACAACCCAGAAAGTGTTGTAGAACGATCAGAACGACTCTCAACCTGCATGGTTTAAGGTTATTTTTGATAAACGAGTTGCATAGTGCTTCTTTAACTCTGAATTTCAACATGCTTACAAAAAAGATCACTCCACAAGTACTGCTTTAATGCAGATGACCGATCAGTGGATGAGTGATATAGACAGGAAAAGGATTGTGGGTGCTGTTCTACTTGATTTGAGTGCTGCATTTGACTGATCGATCACAATATGCTCTTAATGAAAATGGCTGCTTATGGTTTTAATAATTGGACTCTTAATTGGATGCAAAGCTACTTATCAAATAGAACGCAAACTGTCTACTTTAATGGTAGTTGTTCTGCAGTAAAGGCAGTACAATGTGGGGTCCCACAGGGAAGTTGTTTGGGTCCGTTGCTCTACTCTATTTTTACAAATGATATGCCACTTGTCCTGAGTAAAGCTAGTGTAGCCATGTTTGCCGATGATTCTACAGTGTATATGTCATCATCAAACAATATGGATAAGTTAAATATGTTGTTGGAAAATAACCTGAACTCAATTATGGAATGGGTAACTTAAAACAAATTGATTCTAAATGTAGTAAAGACTAAATGCATTGTTTTTGGCTCAAACCATGCTTTAAAAAGTCAGAACCAATTAAAAATATCCATGAAGGGCAGCTGTATAGAACAGGTCACTGAAGCTAAACTTCTAGGAGTACTTCTCGATGAACATCTATCGTGGCAGAATCACATAGACAAGATAACGGGTAAAATGGGGAAAGGAATATCTATGATTAGAAGATACTCCTCTTTATTAACACCACTTACACTCCGACAGGTTATTCAAACCTTGGTATTATCACACCTTGACTACTGCCCAGCTATCTGGTCAAGTGAAGCGGAAAAAGACCTAAACAAACTTCAGATAGTGCAGAATAGAGCAGCTCGCCTTGCACTCGGGTGTTCGATGAGAAAGGGTGTTGACCAAATGCATTGTGATCTTGCCTGGATGAAAGTAGAAGACAGATTAACACGCAGCCTACTAACATTATTCAGGAATATAACTGTCTAAACAACCAAACTGCCTGTACTCAAAAATAACCTTTTCCCAAGACAGACATGAGCATAGGACAAGACAAGTTAGCAGGGGTCAGGTTTCTATTCCTTTACCAAGATCAAATGCAATGAAAATAACTGCTCTAATGTACAGGGCCATCTCACAGTGGAACAAGTTGCCATATGCCATTACTAAAGCAACAAGCAAAGAAGGTTTTAAAAAGCAACTAAAAAGGTTCCTTTTGGGTACAGAAATACACAATGTTTAATACCTAATATACATTTTGTGATGTACTGTATATTGTATGGAATATACAGCTCAATGTGGTTAGAAATTGTGATAATTGTCACTGTAGTAATGTTGCTAATGTAATGAGGTGGGTGGGGTTAGTGTGGGGGGGGGGGGGTTAATGGAGTGATGTAATTGTATTTATTTATGTATTCATATATGTAAAGTGTAAAGTATTATATGATGTATTTATGTAAATGTACTTTTATGTGAATGTGCTTTCAATCTTCATGGACCCCAGGAAGATTAGCTGGCGTTTTGTGTCCGCTAATGGGGATCCAAAATGAAACTAAACTAAACTAATATTTATTTAATGATGAAAAAACTATTAACTTGTGCCAAATAGACATTTTAGTAACAATTAACAAATATTAACAAAGGGCTAGGTAATGACTAGTTTGCTATTTATCATGGCACCTTATTATAAAGTGTTACCAAAATATGTGTAAGTGTAATGTTTTTAATGTTTTTTTTAGAAAGTTGCCGGTTTGTAACAATGTTTGTTATTTTTAATATGTTCAATGTTGCACATTGTCCTGTTGAAATAAATTAATTGAACTTGAAATCTCTTCATTGTGATAGTTAATGTTCTTAAGAATTGTTACATCAATATGTAATGCTACACAAAAAACTGAAGGCTTCAAATAGACCCCGTAATCGGTATCGGCCCAAAAAATCCTGATAGGAGTACCTTCTAACGTCTACCACATTTTTATGGGTGAGTAAGGCTCCAACACCAACAACTGCTGCATTTGCACTCCATTTTTTCTGTTGTCTTTTTAGAATATATCTATGGTGTCATACAACAGCTTTTATACCATGGTCTGGGTGAATACTTGATTCTGATTGGCTGGAGGGTGTAGGTTAAAAAGTGTTAATTTACACCTAGGAAAGACGTTGACGCTATGAAGACGCTATGGCCACGTTGCTTGGCAACGCCTGCATACGGGAGATATTAAATAGTCCGCTTGACTTGTAAAAATAAAAAAAAGCTTCTAACTCTAAAACACACAAGTATTATTAATTGATTAAATATTTATTTCTTTTGTAAGTGACCATGCCATGATATAAGCGGGATAATGCCCTTCGAGGTGTCCATTAATAGAAATGAATGGACGACGCGGAGGCGTCTTGTCGGGCATTATCCCTTACGTGTTTGTCAAGTTTCTTACTCTTCCTCAACATGCCAAACTTGAAAGGCCTAGAAAACAACAGATGATGCGCAGACAACTCAGTTCCTTTTCTTTTCTGAATGTATTTTGTTAATTCAGAAGGAGGTTCAGTTTCAGGTTGATAACCTTAACAAATCATAAAGGAAAAATACAATTACTGCATTATCAGCTTCCATAAACAGTAAGAAACAATAATAAACAATCCATTCAAGAAGCACGATTAACATTACTTTATGTGCTGTTAGAGATTTTAATCATGCAGCCCCATACGTCAGTGGAGAGAGTAGACAGGAGTCCAGGATGTCTTGCGTTGAAAACGTTTATTTACTTATTTACTTGAGAAGTGAATGAATTATCAGTACACGTTATGTTCTGATGCTCCTTTCAATTCTGAAGTGTCTATCCTCTGGGGAAACCACACAGATAATGCCATAGGTTTGAGCCATGCCCAAATATGGGCAGATCCAACACATCTACAATATACAGAATTTAGTCTACTGGGGCCGTATTCATGAAGGATCTTAGGGCTAAAAGTAGCTCCTAACTGGCGAATTTAGGAGAAAACTCCTAAAAATAATGGCCGTGTCAGTCTTAACTTTAGGACTCCTATTTTTTTTCACTAAGAGCAATTCACAAAGTATTTTAGGCCTAAAAGTAGCACCTAAGTCTAGGAGCCTAAAAGTCCTCGAGAGGACTCCTAACTCAGTAAGACCTATTCACAAAGAATCGGAAAATGGCTGCGAGACGAAATGTTTTGGAGACAATGGAAGACTGTGAATTGATCAAGAGATATCGGCTAAATCGTGAGGGCATGAAACTTGTTGTGGAATTAGTGCGGGATGCAATAACATCCCCGACTTACAGGAATAACCCAATTAGTCCGGAAATAAAATGTTTGGCAACATATTTAGCAACAGGGAAAATGCAATTTTGCAATGCCGACGATTTAGAAATTTTGCAACCATCAGTCAGCCATAAACCAAACCATCAACACGCTCTGTAGACCACATTTCAATTCAATTCAAACTTTATTAAGGACACATCTCGTGAAAGGTCCATAACACCAACACAACACAATACAATAATAATAAAAATAGAATAAAAAATACATACACATATATATATATACATCTACATACATATATGTAAATACACATATACACACACACACACACACACAAACACACACACGATTCCACAATGATCCTATATTTACATACAGGCTAGAACGCCAGTGGTTCCACATTCTGGACAAGAGCTCAGTTCAAAGTTGGTTAAGGCTGAAATAATACCATTAATATCATCCAACAGTTTATCCGGTTTCCTTTGGAAATCAACAACTACACAGGATCAAAGCCAACTTCATGGCATGCAGGTATGCTGTGGTCGGTGCTGTTGACGGGACGCACATAAAAATAATTGCACCATCAAAAGATGATGACGTGTTCGTCAATAGAAACAAAAGATGAGTTGCTGCAACTTTTAACATTCTTGATGTTGTTGCAAAGTGGCCTGCAGGGTCTACCCATGATTCGTGTATTTTAATGGAGAACGGTCTGAGGCAGCTTTTTGAGAGGCACCATGTACCGTTGGGTGTCAATTGCTGGGTGACAGTGGCTATCCCTGCAAGACATCTTGACACCCTATCTCAGTCCACAACCGGGAGCACAGTTAAAGTAGGCTAACATGTAAGTGATTACGCAGATTACACTTAGTCCTATGCGTAAAAAACATCGTATTAGCTCTTTGTTGCCTTTTATTTGTTGAATCCATATTTATTATTGTTTACCATACTGTTTTCCTCCATATATGTTAGAGCACACAAAAATACACGAAATGTTGTGGAGAGAGGAATTGGGCAGATGAAATGTCGATTTCATGTCCTGCACAGCGAAATACGCCTGAGCCCAGAGAGGGCAAGTAGCCTACAGTGATCACTGTATGCGCCACTCTCCACAACCGGTATGGGCTGTTATTTAAAGTGTTGAATAGTGGAGATATGCTCATTGGATAATAGTTTGCTGCTTTTAATTGCCTCCTTGATTTAATGCAATTTAAGTATTTTTATTGTTTCCTTTATCTCTCTCTCTTTAACGTGCATATAGGCTACAACGTCATTATCGTGGTCTGCACAAACTTGTCATCATGCGTTTATTCTGCTAACTGCACTGTCCATAACTATTTGATAGTAATTAATTTCTAGCCGAGGCTACTTCCTTGATTAAGTGGGCTCGTTTGTGGGATGTTGCAGATGAGTTTCACAGAGACCGCCTGCTCTGAACAACCAATCACCGTACTGACCGCTTCTAAACTCGTGCACGAGAATCGACGTAATCCATAGCAACGGCGCATCACTCTTAGTGATTTATCCCTAGTATGAGTAGGCCTAGGTCTCAGCGGCTTTGTGAATAACTTTTAAGAAAAAACAACTACGTAAAATGTTTTAGCGTAGGAGCACTCCTAGCAGTTAAGATAAAATGCTTTGTGAATACGGCCCCTGGTCTATAGACAAAACGTTGCTTAGATGCCACTCAGGACCTTTGTCCTCCATCCAACATAATATCAAACTTCTGACTCCAGTTACCTTTACTCCGTTCAGGGAAAACAGTCAAACACATATCTGACCTTGGCTGCTATAGCAATGCTATCAGAATGCCTCCTGTTTTCCCCCAAAGGAGCAGACTCACTGCTTACCACTATCTCAAGGGGGGACAGTGTCTAAACCCAAGGTTTGGTGTGGCCTTGCCATGACTCCAAAGCCTAGTTTGACCCAGTGCATATTAATGATGGAAAATTCCCTAACACGTGCTGCTTAGAGTAAACAAAAGATCAAACATTATATCGGCGTCTAACGCCGCTATTCTCTCTCATAACAATTTAAAGACCACTGAGAATGAAAATAGCTAAAAAGGAGGATTGGAGTGGGTCTTTAAAAGGGGTTTTAAGAGATTAAATATCGTATTGTATTGTAGACCTTGTAATGTTTATCAGTCCTCTTATACCATTACCTGGTTTGTGTTTGTGTTACATGCAAACAGACCTTGTAATGTTTATCAGTCCTCTTATACCATTACCTGGTTTGTGTTTGTGTTACATGCAAACAGACCATGTAATGTTTATCAGTCCTCTTATACCATTACCTGGTTTGTGTTTGTGTTACATGCAAACAGACCTTGTAATGTTTATCAGTCCTCTTATACCATTACCTGGTTTGTGTTTGTGTGTTACATGCAAACAGACCTTGTAATGTTTATCAGTCCTCTTATACCATTACCTGGTTTGTGTTTGTGTGTTACATGCAAACAGACCTTGTAATGTTTATCAGTCCTCTTATACCATTACCTGGTTTGTGTTTGTGTGTTATATGTAAACAGGCCTTGTAATGTTTATCAGTCCTCTTATACCATTACCTGGTTTGTGTTTGTGTGTTATATGTAAACAGGCCTCATAAACACTGTTGGTTTCACAAACCACCATTTGGTCTGACCCCGTAAGCCTGTGATATGTCACATATTTTTCTAAAAGAGAAATGATGATTTTGAAGTCAGATTTGTGTTCTGCAGATAAAATAAAAAAATTTGATATGTCTTTTAAGTTCACCAGATGTTGCGTTAGGTGTGGTCTCATAAACCACTGCCATGCACGAATCTGCAAGATTGGTCTCTTAAACCACATATGCCTGTATGTGTGTGTGTGTGTGTGTGTGTGTGTGTGTGTAGATAAATACTATACTATAGATAGATAGACAGCCTGGTAGATAGATAGATACAACAGACAGATATATAAACAGACAGAGACAGACAGACAGACAGATAGACAGATAGATAGATAGATAGATAGATAGATAGATAGATAGATAGATAGATAGACAGACAGACAGACAGACAGACAGCTGGAGGACAGCCCCTCCCATCCAGGACGCGTGTCGTCCCCCCACCACAGACAGCAGCAGAGTCGCTGCTGTGTGTCTTCGGAGTAGCAGCCTATCTACACTGATGGGATTAAACGCAAGCCAATGCTGAATTGCGCGGTGTTTGGAGAGGGTATCCTACACGTGGCCGTGGTTCATGGGACGTTTCTACGAGCGCAGTTTCTTTAGTCATCGCAGTTTTGACCCTTTTTTGTTGTTGCGAGGAGGCGTTGCGTCGCGGATCCCCGTGCGGTAAGTTGCTCAGTCCGTGTTGTGAATGATCAGCAACAGCGTGACGGGTGGAGGAGGATATAACTATTCAACCTCGGCACAAACTAAGGCGACTAAAAATACTAAGGCTTGTAAAAATACAAGAGCTAAAGGCTGAAAGCGGGTCGGGATGCCGTCGTTAGTTTTTATCCAACGCTTGGAGTTTGTAGTTGTTGATGCGCTGGAGCCACCTTGATCGACGGATGCCTGTGGGGACGGGGTCACGTGATCACACGGTCTTAGTTACTCGCCCTTTAGTTAATTAGCGTTAATATCAATTTAGACAACAACACTTCTTTAAAAAAACAAAAAACAAATCCGGGTGGCAAAAGCAATTGAGCCGCTCGCACATCCCGGTTGAGGTGAGCCACCTCCACAGGCTCTGCTGCTGCACCCAAGGGTGAGGAGGGGACACACGATAAACCCCATAAAGCCCAGGTTAAAAGTTACAGGAAGACAGCCATTACGTCATATATTTTAATTCAGTCGTTAAAATGGATAGCCTATGACGTCAGACCCAATGACCAATACTGTTAGACTAATGCGTTGAATGAACATAACAAACTAAGCAAGATTTAAGTTTATTCATTATGTTTAAACTAAACATGTATTCTTTTTAATGCACCAGTCTGCAACTGGTATCCTACTGGTGTCCTTACTGACTGGCCCAGTGTCTGAGCAGCCTTGTACTGCACACACAAGGAGTTCAGTTTGTTAGGGAAGTTCAGTTAGAGAGAACCAGCGTTTAATATTACGTTATAGGTGAAGTTGTGTATTTCTTATTACCGTACATCTCTGAAATGTTGGCAGTTCTCTATACTCTATATATCCTCATGAGGTGGACAAACATCCCCGTGCCAGAACATAAAATGAGTTCATCGGAAACCCTGCAAATATCCCCCCAGATCCCCAATGCCTTGAACAGTTTGATCTAAGCTGTTGAGTCATGGGTCAAGTCCAGTTTAGTTTGTCCTTCATCCACATACATAGTAAACATAGTATATGTCCTTCCTCACTGACCAAGGTGCTAACACAATAGTACGAAACAGTCATGAAACACCATACTAACAGGAAAACGGGGACAGAATAAAATAGATAATGAAGCAGAATAAAACAGTGGATAAGCAATATGATTATCTCACAGTGTAAAACTTTAAGAATATACATATAAATAATGCTGCCCAGTAACCTCAGTGGTAATTATACATAGACGCATACAAATGGATACAGATTGATATTGTCCACAACAAGGTCATTTTGTCTTGGATTTTTCCCACTAGCCTGGTTAAGCGAACCTGCATCCCTTGGGCAAAACATCGACATCACACTTGAATGTCCAAAACCATCAGGCTGCACGGCTCCCAGTGGTCTGGTCCTCTCTCATTGTCATAAGGAGAACGTAACTGGGAGATAAAGCAGTTTTTTGTCGTGGTTATGGAGCTGAAGGCAACGTTATGCACTCATGTATGTTGGGACAACATACATACAGACATACAAATACATGGGAAATAGGCATTATTTTTGCATTGATCACTATTTGAAGCAGGTGCGTGAAATGTGGAGAGGGAGGGAGCAGAGGGGGAGGGGATGACTTCTGGTTGTGTAGTTTCAACATCTTGCTCTCTCTCTCTCTCTCTGTTTACAACTCTTGAATGTTATCAGCACCTTTTAAAAGGTATGGCGTGCTAACCAGTGTGACCATGTTAACAAGTGTGACCAGGTGTGTTTGAATCGAACGCATGCCAGCGATGGCGTGTCGAGGCTGGGGGGGTCCTGTGCAGCGCTGGTCCATCTGTCTCTAACCCCCTGCCCTCCAGTGCATCTTGGAGGAGGGAGTTGGTCTATTTGTGGATCACAGCATGGACTCTTGGGCTTGACAAAAGCTACCAGTCATAGTTGTAGAGGCCTTGCTCAAAAAAGCCCAGCTTGGTTCCTATATCCTGAAGTCCCCGCAATGCCGCTGGCTTGCACTGCCACTGGTCAGCCTTGAAATGTTTAAGAGCTAGTTAGCAAGCAACACGTTGAATATGATGGTTACATTGAATATTGAATATTCTAGTTACTTTTCTTTACTTTCTTTAGTTTTCTTTCAGGATGTCAGGAAACTTTTCTGGTCTTTGGCCTTCAGATAAAGCACGCTATTGTGTTGCTCGTAAGATTTTCCAAAATGGCTTATCACTTCATCTCTGAAGTGGATATATTATTAAACACAACGATATCAACGAAAGCTATTGAGCTGGCTGTCATATTGATTGTGTTAATTTAATTACAGCAGGATAGCCTATTGTCATGCAGGGCATTAAGCCACAATGAGAACAGATAATACCAATGCCCTGGTGCTCTTTCAAAGGTTTTTTTTGTACCCTAACCAGATTAAATTCGGCAAACTGAATTAGCAAGCAGATGGTCACCCCTAGAGGGCACAGAGAAGACCCCTTCCTAGCTGAGCCTGCTCGGGTTCTGAGCTTTAGTCGTGTTACGCTTTTCTTTCTAGTAGTTCTAGTTCTATTATATAAAGTACATTTTAAAATATATTAATTATAAATATTTGGTCGCAGTTGTGAAAAACAGCATACATTGTGTGTGTGTGTGTGTGCGTGTGTGTGTTTCGTAAACCTAAACAATAGTGGACATAGCTATAGCACTCCCATATGGCTCACTAGTGATATTGCGTTGTGCTTTAAGCACACGCTCTGGTTATTTACCACACTGCTCCAATCAGAGACATTTAGCGCACTCAACCCAATGATTAGGAACAGACGTTTCACACAGCCACCGAGCGCAAACAGCAGCCAATGTTTCTGCCCCAGTATTCAAGTTTATTGTCCGAAAAACGTGAACCAGATGCTCCTTTTTGGCAATGATGACGTTTATTTTACACATATTGGCAATAACAACTGGAGTGCCAAGCTCCATGCGTGGTCCTCTCTGTTCCTCGCCCTCTCTATGGGCTGTGTGACTAGTTTGTACTGGGAGGAGTTACACCATCTCCACAGCAGTGCTCTGATGGGCAGCAACCAATACACTCATTGGGACGTTAGTTAGATTTGAATGATATCTTGCTCTTTGCTTCCCTGTAAAGCCAGCTCATCAATAATATTTCTCAACAGTGCCACTGCCAATAGAACACAATGTCTGCCAAATGTCTTTGTTTCAAATTCACTCATTGTATAACACTGTCACAATTTATTTTTTTAAGAGATGCTAAATGTTTATACGCAGTATACCACTAAAAGAACACAAATATACAGTCAGATATAATATGACGCATGATTCTAGTACGAGTGGATCATATGCTCTCTCGCTTTCTCTTACTCTCTCACACTTGGTTTCTCATTCCCTCCATCTACTCCTCCCCCCTTCCCCCAGCCACCTCCATCCAGGTCATTGATGTCTAGTGTAGACAGTAGCATTTTTAACACATTTTTCAATATTATCAACACATTTTCTTCCAAGACATTCTTTAATACTTCCTACTGCCATGGCTGCAGACTCAACAGGCCTATGTGTCTGGATGTTTGTGAAATGCAATAAAATGTATATTTGTCTAAATGTCTGTTGACCGCAGAAAACATGTAATTGCATCTCCCTGAGGTGCAAAGCGCCGACAACTATAATTCATTTTTAGCGGAGACATACAATGCTGGCTATGCTTGCGGTAACGATCATTCGTTATAATATATTATCATTTTCAAGAATGATCATGAGTCCGAAACATCCTCTGAATAAATGACTATTCATCACTTAAAAACCCAATATCTCCTTTATTGGTAAAGGACTGCGATTGAAGAGGTCAGGTGTTGAGTAGTGGAACGAGGCTACGTGTTGCCACGTTAGTCACCACTCCATCCTCCTGGGTGTGTGGGAGGCCCTGTTCTACCAGATCTGAATCACAGGCCTTCTGCTTCACAGCTCTCTCTCACCCCCAGCTCAGCTGTCCACAACCTCACTGAAACAACAACAACAACAACAACAACAACAACAACAACAACAACAACAACAACAACAACAACAACAACAACAACAACAACAACAACAACAACAACAACAACAACAGATGGCATTGGGGGGGGGCATCTGTCTGTATCAAATAAATGTTTTCTACTAGATTAGCACTGTTGCAGTTACGGTCTTGTACTGTCTGGGAAATGCTTGAAAGTATAAAAGCTTGTCGTTTTCTTTATTGGTGTATCTGTAGATGCATGACCAATTCCTTGTGCAGAGTGCGTTTTAGATAGCGAATCACTGCAACAACATCCTCCATCATGATTTTGAATCATGTGTAGTGTTTTTGTTTCTATAGTTACAAGCCTTGCTATAAAAGCTTGCTGGGCCAATGTGCTTATAGGTGCCGTCATCAAAAACGTCTATTTCTTTCAAGCTTTAACTGTAGAGAAGCAAAGCTGAAGCAATCATGTTGTCAGCTGAGTCTCACAAATTGCAACAAATTTACGGTGAATTAAATGGACTTGTAAATGATCTCATATTGTGACGAGAAGGCGGTAAATTATCAACAGAATTTGTTTTCCTGAGAAGGGGAAAATCCATCTCTCTATGTTTATCCTCACACAGATAACATTGTTTTTAAATCATTTTCCTTTTGATGAAGCATGTGAACACAACATAACTACTCTTATTCCTGTTTCTTTCTCTCCAGCTAATGTGAAGAGGTGCGAAACCAACGGCTCCAGAGCAGCAACGAAAACCTCCACCTCCAAGAGCCATTGCCAGGTACATATGGTATGCTGCTTTCTTTTAGCTTACCCTATACTGAAATATACCATAAAATCATATTCATCCACAGGGTTCACTTTTATGAACTCCCTTTCATTAGCATACATTTATAAACAAAGAAAATGTATGTAACTCCACACTTAATGTCACTTTTCCTAATAGACTACTATATAACTAATCAGATGAGCTGTACAAACTCCATAATAACCTATAAATAATTGTACATGCATGTTTGTACACAGATAGCAGAGGGATTTCAAAAGACCCACAACAGTTTAACATTGCATTAGGTTGGAATGGAAACAAATCCAATTGTTATCTTCGGTGTATTATGTTCCAGATACTCAAAAGCACCTAGTACATCAATGAAGTATTCATGCATCTGCAACTTAATTTTATTTAATTTAAAGTTGGGCTCAGAATAACTGATTTGCATAATGATTGAAAATATGTGAATATACCTGGCCATGTACACACACATCCCCACACCCACACACACTTCACAAGGCTTTAGTACATTGGGAGTGGGAACAGACTTTGAGATGTTCTGTCAGCCCACATGCCAGCAGAGATTACAGTCCTTCAGGCTGGAACCAAAGACCACAGTCACTACAACCAACTTTTTACCTAGTGCTTCCAAATTTAATGTCAATCGTTTAGCTATGAGGTACATTATTTAAATGTATTTAAATATTAGAGCAAGGCTAGAGCAAGTCCTCCTACCCCATGAGGTCATCCACTCCCTTTAACCTGAATACAAGGCCCACTTCTTAATGTATTGGAATGATGGATACATTTAGGATATATACCTATATATATATGAAGAGCTCTTTTCCAAAACGCATTAAACACCAAATTTAAAAAAATGAGTTTATTATGCCATTTTGCTGTGCACTGAACCTATTCACTGCTCCATCAACATTTCACGCCAAATCACTATATTTCCTTGTTTAAAATGTACTGCAAGATGCCGTTTCTAACCAAAACATGTGTGGGTCTAGGTAAAAGAATGTGTTTTCCTGAAAACTCTCAAAATGGATTTAATGCGTTTTGGAAAAGAGCTCTTCATATATATATATATAGATATACTGTATATAGATATAGATATAGATATATCTATATCTAGATATACCTGTATATCTAGATTACAGAAATAACGTACACTATTTCACATTGCTTGTACTGTTCAAATTCAATGAATGTTCAAACTTAAAATTCTTCCGTAATCGCTTTCTTATTACTAACTCCAGTGATGGCAATTACACTAATATTGTCTCTTAATAGAAATTAATCGAGACCCTAAACCTAATGAATCCAAGGCCATTGAGAGTTACACTCACCAGCTGTGAGACATGGTAATGAAGGGTCCCTGGCCAAGCAAGCAATTAATCAGCCATTGATCAGTGAGCCTCATTATTGATCGCTGGGCCGTTGGCCTGGGGGTTCACGTTGAACAAGGCAGATCAAAGAGTCAACATGTGTAACTCCCCTTGTTCATGCGCTCACCTACTGGGTGCTCCGCTCATCCAATGCCTGGGAGGGCCTTATATAATGCCTTATATAACATGGGTGTTAGGTTCTGTGGGTGAGGTTCATGAGTCCCATGAGCCTTCCAGGTTCCTAGAGAGCAACACCAATTATTGAGGAAAGCGTGCACACGTGGCGTTCTTCAAACTAGTAATGAGAGTGCATGTGAAGACCTATTCACTGTCCAGTCTATTGCATTACATTAGGGGGCTCAACGAGTCAGAACAACATAGTCTCAGCCTCTTCTTTTGTTAATTTGCACTACACCACCATGCGACTCGTCCTGAAAGTCTGATGTATAGAGCAAGTTAAGCTAGGCAGTTTCTTGAGGAAACTCAAGATTCTCATTGGCTGTTAGCGTTGTCACTCACAGAAATTTCTATGTGTGTTACATTCACACTGGAGCTCCACTGGCCACACAGTTTTTTTTACCTGCTTTTTACTGTTGTAGAGCTAGCGGACTAAAATAGCACATTATATCCATTGGGAACATTTTGAAACGTGAGACAAAATACTGTAGAAACATGGCGGTGCAACATGGTGGGCTGTGGAAGAGGACCCATTCCCTATGTAGATATAAAGGGCTCATTCTAACGAAAACACAATTCATATTTTCATGGGATTATACACTAATTAAAATATACTTATGAATACTCTATTCCATTTCTGCCAAGTCCGTTCCACTAGATGCCATACGTCTACACACTGCACCTTTAAATCACGTTTGTTTCACCACAGGTCTGTTTTCCCACTTGCATGTCAATCGAGACCTCTTCCTGATAAGTAGGCAGTTCTTGACAGTTAATCAACGCTGTGTCCCAGACTTTCTGGATGGAAAGGCTGGCTCTGCGAGTCTAGAAGAACCCTGCATCCTGAGTCCTGCAGATCTCCATCCAGATCCATTCGAGCACAAGCCATGGTGCCTGTGGCTGTGTTTCATCATAGATGTAAATAGGCAACAGTAGGATCCGATCCTTAGGGGCTCTAAACCCACACAGTGCTTGTTCATCACCGCTCTAGCGCTGATCCGAGTCCCACCGCCTCTCCAGGAAATAGGCTGCGTGTCCTCACTGTGTTCCCAAGTACGACTGTGATTTATGGGCTGGAATCCTCAGCCTGCCACTGCCTGTGGCTTACTGGTACTGCACTGGTGTTCGCTGAACTACTGGCTCTGCAGAGCCTGGGGGCCCGTTGCTGCTTCCTGTTTCAGTGCGACAATATGCTGACGATGCCGTCCTGGGCCCAATTGGACAGGAATAGCTTTATAAATGATAATGGAGATTGTCTTGTCCAATGAGGCTCTCTGTAAAAGTAGGGCTTTGAGGAATATCGAGTGTCAGCATTAGCAGTGTCTCTGCGTTTTCCTTTTGTGCCCAGTCTTTGAGTTTAATGTTTTAGAGAACACAGACCAAACTAAAATCAATGTGTATGCATTGATTGAATCTCTCTTACACACACAAATACAAACACCACACACACGTGAGTGCACGTGCATGCACACACTACTCAGCACACTCTTACACAAATATTTGCTGCTTATAGCTTCAGAAATTCAAATATTTGGTCTATCTATTTTTAGATTTGTTTGCTGATATACAAATGCTTTATTCTCACCAGGTCCATGATAAAGCCTGTATTTAGATGGTATTTACAATCACTAATATAAACAACGATGTCGAAATGCGTCATGTCTCTACATGCATGATGTTTAGAGAGAGAGAGAGAGAGAGAGAGAGAGAGAGAGAGAGAGAGAGAGAGAGAGAGAGAGAGAGAGAGAGAGAGAGAGAGAGAGAGAGAGAGAGAGAGAGAGAGAGAGAGAGAGAGAGAGAGAGAATTAGTATTTACTGCATTCGAGTAAGGACCGCAGAAGCTCAGACAGGTGAGTCAAATAAACTGTAAATATATATTTGTTTACAATTTTTTTTTACACAAGTAGAAATTACATCTGATAATAAGCCTGGAGTTGAATCAGTTTGTTTGGTGTATATAACTAAATATAACTATAGGGTTTCATGTGTGGTTTTGACTAAGACCTTTGAAAAGAATCCTAAACCTTACTAATTGGTGGATATCGAGTCCCGACGTGCTCTAGAAGTTATATCTCACAGTTAAACGATGGATGTCCTACCAGTCCGTAGTACTAGCCAAACAAGTTGATGAGGAAGGATTGGGCTTCACCTGAGCCCACATGGCTCTTCCCTCCTCTGTCCCAGCAGCCCTGACACACCAAACTGATTTCAAAGAACTAGCGGCGACGAAGGCCGACTGTTGCGTTGCCTCGTGTCGCCGGTGTCTTGGCCAAAAAGTTGTACTTGAACACACCGCAAAGACTACAGCCAACGGCCAACTAGCACATATGTTCTGCGCCTGCGTGAGAGGAAATAACTCTCCATACCAGCAGGTGGCGGTAGTCTGTATTCATCATTCAAAAAGGGACACCGGAAGACCTAGGACTGCAGATGTATACAAACATGAAACAAAGCAGAGTTTGCCTACCATTCTCACACAACTCGCTCGGACGGTTCGTAATATAGTAAAGAGGGCACCCGTTTCTCTTCTCATCCACTGATTCGCTTAAGCTGAACTGCCAATCAAAGTGTGTTTGACACGACGTTATTCAACATGCTGAATTGGTTGCAAAAACTGCAGACAAGGGCCAACGGTGCAGGACACACCGCAAAAGCTAGGGCCACAGCGCTCACCGACGGCCCAACTTTCACCAACGGCTGACCGTCGGCCCGGTGTGTCAGGGCCTTAAGACCAACCTATTATACATGTGCTGTAGTTAAGAGCTATTATTGGAGTGTAATTTGTTAGAAATGCCGTAGCCATCCTTCAGCTATTGAGTGAAACGCTCTGCGAGTTGACTGAGTTTGAGTAGACTGCGCCTGCCTCTGTATGAGCCAATGTAGAATTTAGATGGCTCCTGGCTCCTTTATGACCATCTCTACCCTGATTGGTTTGCATCGTGCCTGTCAATCACAGGTGTGTGAAATGCAGCACACGTAGGGAGCGAGGGTGCAGAGATGGTGTGGATGTTTTTTTGATTTAGTTTCAAAATCTTGCTCTCTTCCACTGTTTTCTGCTCGCTTTCTTTACCTCTCAAGTCTTACCAACAGCACCTTTAAGTGTTATCTTAAATGCTTTCAGTCAGTTATTTGGGGGTCATTAGCATATGATTGTTAATAAAACTGCATCTAAAAAAATACATAACAAATTCAGATCTCATATCATCGCATTTCACGTGTTGGATAAGGAGTTAATCAGATCAGAATCAGGTAAGATTTTTGTAACAGAAGAGCATGTCTCCCACAATGTCCTCCCCAGCGCGGAACCGATACTCTCCACCAGTACCTGTATTGTTGCGGTGTATTCTAGTGACACACACACACATACACACACACACACACACACACACACACACACACACACACACACACACACACACACACACACACACACACACACACACACACACACACACTGCCATAGACGGTGTGGTTACATTACTGCCCCAACACGCAGCTCGGAAGACCAACTGGTAAGTGCACAGTTGGCTGTGTTCACACCCCTGCTGGGCGCTGGTGTCTAACACGTCCCGGTCTATCCGTGTGGAGCACTCTCTGTCCTGAGGACAGGTTGCTGCTGCTGCTGCAACCCCATAGACGTTACAGAAATTAATGGACTCGTGTGATCTCATTTAGTTTTCTCATTGTTAGTTTCTCATTTAGTTTATATATATACAGTGTATATATACATGTATATATATATGTATATATATATATATATATATTTTTTTTTTTTTACGACAGTCAGAGAAAGTGTTAAGCGAGAACACACATACGTATGTAGGTACATAGATATACACTCACCGGCCACTTTATTAGGTACACCTTGCTAGTACCGGGTTGGACCCCCTTTTGCCTTCAGAACTGCCTTAATCCTTCGTGGCACAGATTCAACAAGGTACTGGAAACATTCCTCAAAGAGTTTGGTCCATATTGACATGATAGCATCACGCAGTTGCTGCAGATTTTTGTCGGCTGCACATCCATGATGCGAATCTCCCGTTCCACCACATCCCAAAGGTGCTCTATTGGATTGAGATCTGGTGACTGTGGAGGCCATTTGAGTACAGTGAACTCATTGTCATGTTCAAGAAACCAGTCTGAGATGATTCGCGCTTTATGACATGGCGCGTTATCCTGCTGGAAGTAGCCATCAGAAGATGGGTACACTGTGGTCATAAAGGGATGGACATGGTCAGCAACAATACTCAGGTAGTCTGTGGCTTTGACACGATGCTCAATTGGTACTAATAAGCCCAAAGTGTGCCAGGAAAATATCCCCCACACCATTACACCACCACCACCAGCCTGAACCGTTGATACAAGGCAGGATGGATCCATGCTTTCATGTTGTTGACGCCAAATTCTGACCCTACCATCCGAATGTCGCAGCAGAAATCGAGACTCATCAGACCAGGCAACGTTTTTCCAATCTTCGATTGTCCAATTTTGGTGAGCCTTGTGCGAATTGTAGCCTCAGTTTCCTGTTCTTAGCTGACAGGAGTGGCACCCGGTGTGGTCTTCTGCTGCTGTAGCCCATCCGCCTCAAGGTTCGACGTGTTGTGCGTTCAGAGATGCTCTTCTGCATACCTCTGTTGTAACGAGTGGTTATTTGAGTTACAGTTGCCTTTCTATCAGCTCGAACCAGTCTGGCCATTCTCCTCTGACCTCTAGCATCAACAAGGCATTTGCGCCCACAGAACTGCCGCTCACTGGATATTTTCTCTTTTTCGGACCATTCTCTGTAAACCCTAGAGATGGTTGTGCGTGAAAATCCCAGTAGATCAGCAGTCTCTGAAATACTCAGACCAGCCCGTCTGGCACCAACAACCATGCCACGTTCAAAGTCACTTAAATCACCTTTCTTCCCCATTCTGATGCTCGGTTTGAACTGCAGCAGATCGTCCTGACCATGTCTACTTGCCTAAATGCATTGAGTTGCTGCCATGTGATTGGCTGATTAGAAATTTGCGTTAACGAGCAGTTGGACAGGTGTACCTAATAAAGTGGCCGGTGAGTGTACATAGATGCATTACACATAGATACATACACAGTAAACATACATACACACACACCTATCTATTGTATTTTGTATCTAGGTCTCCATAGAGACTTGTGTTTCTACATGAGGGAAGTTTAGGTTTTGGTTGTTCCTGATGAACCCTGGGGATCCTTTCAGTCCTTTTCAGTAAAACTCTGAATTGCTCAAACAGAAGGGGCAGCTGCGGCACCGCAGCTGCCAGTGGGAGATGTCTTGTGTCCTGAACATGTCAAACATCCCAGCGACACGACACCACACGAACAAAGCTGACACCTTCCCTCATGAAACACAGGTCAGGTCCTGCCATGGCCTGTGCTGCAAGCTCGGACGTCCTGGTGAGATACAAAGCTGTGGGCGCACCACGTATTGCATTTTGTAGACTGCATCAAATGCCTGCAAATAACAAATATTTTAAAATGTTCACTGTCAATGTATTGATACATTTTGACATGAATTATTTAGTCTTCGAAATGTCATGAATAATTAATGCCCATCACAAGTTACCAGAGGTACCAAAGCAATGCTTTTTCACAAAAAAGCAACCAAATACTTGTGGAGCTATGAGCAGCAAATGTTTGTTGCTCTTTAAAATCGTCAAATTTATAGGAATATTTGCTAATGCTAATTATGAATGTTAATGTTTATTGTCGATTGTGTGCGTTTGTATGTGCGTGTTTATGTGTGTGTGTGCGTGTTTGTTTGCGTTTGTGTGTGTGTGCATGTGTGAGTTCATGTGTGCGTGTGTTTGTATGTGTGTGTTTGTGTGAGTTTTTATGTGTGTGTGTGTCTGTTTCCGTGTTTGCATGTGTATGTGTGCGTTGTGTATGTGTGCACATATGTGTATGTGTGTGCCTTTTGGCGTGTGTGTGTGTGCGTGCGTGTTTGTGTGTGTGTGTGTTCAGGGCCACAGGGAGGAACCAGCACCACGAACAGCCATGGAAGGGGACTGCCTCAGCTGCATGAAGTACCTCATGTTCATGTTCAACTTCTTCATCTTTGTAAGTTCATCACATTATACTTCCAAGCTCCTGTTCTCGTTGTCTTGAATACATCATTGATCAAATAAAATGGCCTTTCCGTATTGCTGTCATTGCTGTCTAGTATGATCTAACATTTGCTTTATAATACAAGATTGATCCTAGATGGTACATTTGGGTGCTGCACTATTGCCGTGTATTTCCATAAGGTTCATATTTATGGAATTCGATACACAACCTTTTGATGCTCACACTGACTTTTTTAATTCACTCTTTAGCAAAATGTGTCTGCACAGGGCTGCACAATTTATTGAATGTATTTCCGCAATACGAAAGATCACATTTCATATGAACCTCAAAGGCTGGATATTTTAATTTTCTTTGTGTGTCCAGGACTATGTACAGAATACCTGGTGCCTGGATTTAAACATTCTGATATGTAGTCCTTTGTGGGGGAGATGTAATAAAATCACACGCAGTCTGCATAACAAATATACTGCACACCGCATCTAAACTCCTTTAACTCTATGACACGGACTGACACGAAAAAACACCATATCGTAGGAACATTAAATTAATCATGTCCCAGTGCATTCCTGTGCTAAAACGTGTCAAAATAACTTCTAACTTGAAGTATTTCTCCCAGAACGCAACATCTCTTCTTAAACCTTTTCCAACCCTGTTTCTGTGTGAACGTCTCGCCTCTGTCAGCTGGGTGGGTCCCTCCTGCTGGGTTTGGGTCTGTGGGTGCTGCTGGACCCCATGGGCTTCAGGGAGATCGTGGCCGCCAACCCCCTGCTGTTTACCGGGGTGTACGTCATCCTGGCCCTGGGGGGTCTGCTCTTCCTGCTGGGCTTTCTGGGCTGCTGCGGGGCCATCCGGGAAAACAAATGTCTGCTGCTCTTTGTGAGTGTCTTCCTGAATGCTCCGGTTCATACGTCTCATGGGACATCCAGTTCCTAACATCATTTTAATGGATTTAGATGACAATACTATTATTGACTAAGAGATGAAGTGAAATAGACAAAAATAGAACCATTAGTGTGACTACTATTATCTATATTTTCAGAATATGTTTTCATTGTAGGAAGCCTTGTAAAGCAGACTATCAAAGCTATACAACAGTGCCATCTAGAGGAGATCGATCACACTGCACTGACGGACTAGACATTAAGCAATATTTACTTTGCCATGATCCCAAGTCAAAGACCATATGTAGCACCACAAAAATGGAACACCTTGCCTGACACAGTTAGACATGCCACATCAGTAGCCATCTTTAAAAACAGATTAAAAACCTATCTATTTTCAACAGCATTCTGTTGAACTGTGTGTGTGTATGTGTGTGTGTGTGTGTCCATGTGTGGTTGTGTGAGTGGGTGCGCATGTATGAGTTTAAGTGTGTATGTGGTGAAGATGGCATACATATGATTGTTTACCTGCACTTGCACTCTTCAATTGATTCCTAAATGATTTGTATAGAACTGTTTTTACTGTAACTATGTATACGTCTTGTGAAGCACATTGAGTCTGCCTTGTGCATGAAATGCACTTTATGAATAAAATTGAATTGAATTGAATATGTCCAAACAAAGACAAGCCAATGACTGTTGTCTTGTTTTTTCAGTTCTTCATGCTTATCCTTTTCATCTTCCTGACTGAGCTGGCAGCGGCCATTTTGGCTTTCCTTTTCCGAGATCATGTGAGTATTAGGTGTCTGGGCTCACTAACTTCTGTTAAGCATGGAATATAAACTGTGAGCTGATAAATTGGGGTAATGAAGTGTGTGTAATAATGTGATACAATTGTTATGCCTGTGTGTGTGTGTGTGTGTGTGTGTGTGTGTGTGTGTGTGCGTGCGCATGTGTGTGTGTGTAGTTGACCAGAGAGTACTTCACCAGGGAGCTTAAACGCCACTATCAAGGCCACAACAACACAGACGTGTTCACGTCCACGTGGAACGCCATCATGACCACGGTAACGCCTGTGAATTTAAAAGAATGTGCTGCTGTTGTCTTTGTATTCACCGCTTGATGACAACATAGAGGGGATTCAAGCACAAGAGCATCTCTGTGTTCCCCTTCCTCTGGCTCTGTGCAGTTTGACTGCTGTGGCGTCAGCAGCCCAGAGGACTTTGAGGAGAGTCTCTTCAGGCTCATCAGCCCCAGTAAGGTGGTGCCTGAGGCCTGTTGTCAGAGGAACCGTTTCCTTGGAGACGTGGAGCACGTGGGCTTGAAGCAGTGCTTGAGCGGCAGCCTGACCTTCCGACACAACAAGGTCACCACAAGGAGTGCATGATGTCTGATCTCTCCTAATACATGCCATACAGTACTCATACACCCATATAATACATGTCATATAGTACTCATACACCCATATAATACATGTCATATAGTACTCATACACCCATATAATACATGTCATATAGTACTCATACACCCATATAATACATGTCATATAGTACTCATACACCCATATAATACATATCATATAGTACTCATACACCCATATAATACATGTCATATAGTACTCATACACCCATATAATACATGTCATATAGTACTCATATACCCATATAATACATGTCATATAGTACTCATACACCCATATAATACATGTCATATAGTACTCATATACCCATATAATACATGTCATATAGTACTCATACACCCATATAATACATGTCATATAGTACTCATACACCCATATAATACATATCATACAGTACTCATACACCCATATAATACATGTCATAGTACTCATATACCCATATAATACATGCCATACAGTACTCATACACCCATATAATACATGGGTAACCCTTCCTTTTACAGTACGGTAATTACCAGCTAATTACCTGGTAATATTTAGATGTATTTACTAAGTAATAACCAGGTAATTAAATGTAATTACCTTCTAATTACAAAGTACTTACCAGGTAATTACCAAGTACTTACCAGGTAATTACCAAGTATTTACATTACATATTTACCTGGTAACTACCACTTATTTACCTGGTAGTTACCTGATATTTACCTGGTAACAACCACTTATTTACCTGGTAGTTACCTGATATTTACCTGGTAACTACCACTTATTTACCTGGTAGTTACCTGATATTTACCTGGTAACAACCACTTATTTACCTGGTAGTTACCTGATATTTACCTGGTAACTACCACTTATTTACCTGGTAGTTACCTGATATGGTAAAAACATAAACAAAAACTTGTTGGTATTTACCTGGTAAATACCAACAAGTTACCCAGTATTTACTAGATATATACTGAAAACTACCAGGTATTTATCCAGGAATTATAGATTATGTATTACCAATCAACCTGTGTAGTGACAGTGAGGGTAGTAATGACTCTGATATTTACCTGGTAATTACCCAGTATTTACTTGATAACTTGCAACTATTTACTAAGTAATTACTTTCTAATTACCCAGTAGTTACGATTTACCCAATAACCCCCATGTATGTATGCAGATATTAACTGGTATTTACCCAGTAATTACAAATGTAATTCCAAAACATTATCAGGTAAAACCCTGTGAATTACCCTGTAAGGAAGGTGGAACTGTACTGTAAAAGGAAGCGTGGTTTGTTTCAATGATATTACCATATACTTTACTGGTAACTGTAGATTATAATCCTCTAGTTTTGAACATGGTATCTGGCAAAAACTCCCATACCTCCCTGATAATTATCGGGGTGATATCAGAGTTTTACAGAGTAGTTACCGTGTAAGAGAGGTGGAACTGTACTGTAAAAGGAAGCGTGGTTTGTTTCAATGATATTACCATATACTTTCCTGGTAACTGTAGATTATAATCCTCTACCACCCATTAGGGTGTGTAGTTTTGAACATGGTATCTGGCAAAAACTCCCATATCTCCCTGATAATTATCGGGGTGATATCAGAGTTTTACAGAGTAGTTACCTGTAAGAAAGGTGGAACTGTACTGTAAAAGGAAGCGTGGTTTGTTTCAATGATATTACCGTAGCTCCCAAGTAGTACACACGAGGCCAGAGGTCTTTGTTAGAAAACAGGATTTATTTTCCAGGTCGAACCAACCCGTGAGAACTGGGTTTAAAGAGAAAAATAATTCAAATAAATAAATGCAATTGACAATATGCAAATGTCCGTTTTTTCAGCAGCACAACAGGTGTTACATTCACACCAAAAACCACTACACACACCTCACATACAGTCCACAACTCAATATTAACTTGTAAATGTACAAACTTAACTTACATATACATATTCACCACTTTACGTCGTATGCAAATCCCCATCACGCACCAACCATGCAATGGAATGCAACACAATCGTTCACGTTCTTCATAGACGTAAATAAAAGATAAACATGC
Organism: Merluccius polli; assembly: GCA_030340625.1. Taxonomy (NCBI): domain Eukaryota; kingdom Metazoa; phylum Chordata; class Actinopteri; order Gadiformes; family Merlucciidae; genus Merluccius; species Merluccius polli. Next base: position 29,588 of record JAOPHQ010002288.1, read on the forward strand.
CTCGTCCACTGCTAACTACTTAAGGAGGGAATGTTCTAGTATGCTTCTTCCTTATCCTTTATAGTTGTTCTACTTTAAGTGCCTTTAGCTTTTAACTTTAACTTATAGCTTATAGAACGTGCTGCCTCTTTCGCGCTGTTTGGCTAGGTGCGTTGCTAAAAGGTGTCGTATTCCGGCGGCAATTAGTTCCGCCCCAATGCCATTCTAAACTAATTCTAAACAGTAGGAACAAAAGAAACGGGAGGTTAACAAATTAAACAAACTATACCAGGAAAGTATATGGTAACCATGTACTTTCCTGGTATAGTTTGTTTAATTTGTTAACCTCCCATTGAAACAAACCACGCTTCCTTTTACAGTACAGTTCCACCTTTCTTACAGGTAACTACTCTGTAAAACTCTGATATCACCCCGATAATTATCAGGGAGGTATGGGAGTTTTTGCCAGATACCATGTTCAAAACTACACACCCTAATGGGTGGTAGAGGATTATAATCTACAGTTACCAGGAAAGTATATGGTAATATCATTGAAACAAACCACGCTTCCTTTTACAGTACAGTTCCACCTTCCTTACACGGTAATTCACAGGGTTTTACCTGATAATGTTTTGGAATTACATTTGTAATTACTGGGTAAATACCAGTTAATATCTGCATACATACATGGGGGTTATTGGGTAAATTGTAACTACTGGGTAATTAGAAAGTAATTACTTAGTAAATAGTTGCAAGTTATCAAGTAAATACTGGGTAATTACCAGGTAAATATCAGAGTCATTACTACCCTCACTGTCACTACACAGGTTGATTGGTAATACATAATCTATAATTCCTGGATAAATACCTGGTAGTTTTCAGTACATATCTAGTAAATACTGGGTAACTTGTTGGTATTTACCAGGTAAATATCAGGTAACTACCAGGTAAATAAGTGGTAGTTACCAGGTAAATATCAGGTAACTACCAGGTAAATAAGTGGTAGTTACCAGGTAAATATCAGGTAACTACCAGGTAAATAAGTGGTTGTTACCAGGTAAATATCAGGTAACTACCAGGTAAATAAGTGGTTGTTACCAGGTAAATATCAGGTAACTACCAGGTAAATAAGTGGTAGTTACCAGGTAAATATCAGGTAACTACCAGGTAAATAAGTGGTTGTTACCAGGTAAATATCAGGTAACTACCAGGTAAATAAGTGGTAGTTACCAGGTAAATATCAGGTAACTACCAGGTAAATAAGTGGTAGTTACCAGGTAAATATGTAATGTAAATACTTGGTAATTACCTGGTAAGTACTTGGTAATTAGAAGGTAATTACATTTAATTACCTGGTTATTACTTAGTAAATACATCTTATTACCAGGTAATTAGCTGGTAATTACCGTACTATAAAAGGAAGGGTTACCAATACATGCCATATAATACATGTCATATAGTACTCATACACCCATATAATACATATCATACAGTATTCATACACCTATATAATACATGCATATAGTACTCATACATTCATATAATACATGTTGTATAGTACTCATTCACCTATATAATACATATCATATAGTACTCATACATTCATATAATACATGTCATATAGTACTCATACATTCATATAATACATGTTATATAGTACTCATACACCCATATAATACATGCCATAGTACTCTCATACATTCATATAATACATGCCATAGTACTCATACACCCATATAATACATGCCATATAGTCACTCATTTGGTGTGCATGCACATGAATATGTGGGTGCATGTGACTGTGAGTAATAGTAATAATTTAAAAAAAACTTTCTGTGTTTGTGCACATTTCAGTTTCAGTTTTTTCAAAAGGCAGGGCACTGCCGTAAAATAACTATGCAGACATAACAGCTAATTATAATTGAATCACTTCTATTTTTTGTGACAATATTGACAATAGTACACAGACTTGTATAAGTTTTTTAGTATGCATCTCATTCTACTGCGCTGCTAGAGCATAATGCTGCTGTCTCCACCTTGCTGTTTATCTTCATACAGGGTTGTTACTCAGCCGTGGTGGACTACTTTGAGACTTACATCTACATGGCGGGGGCCCTGGCCATCGTGGTACTGACTATTGAAGTATGTTCTGTTATGATCGCTCTTAGCTTATCTGTATGAAGATTTCAGCACTTAAGTGACAGTAGTGAAGTGGGAGAAAATATGTAGTATATTTGTTTTTGGGATATATGAGTATATTTGGGAGCCACTTTTATCCAAAGCAACTTGAATACAGATACAGGTCATCAAGGTGACGGTAAAGGGTTAGGTGTATTTACCCAGAGCCTTTGGGCTGGGATTCGAACACACTACCCACAACAATAGTCTGCCCTCAAATAGAATGATAAAGTCTGATAATGACTCTACCAACAGCTACAAAATCTCTCAGTAGAGATGTATCACTTATTATAAACACAAGGCCTGTCTCGATATCCTCATACCTGTGCTGTTCCCCTCTCCAGCTGTTTGCCATGGTGTTCGCCATGTGTTTGTTCCGAGGAATCCAGTGACCAGTGTGTGATATTCAACCCCAAGGAGCAGCATCAAAGCACACCACAACAGCACAATGGGCAGATTACATGTACAACAAATACAAGCAGATGTATTGTATTTGAACAATGTTGCTTTTATTATGATTATCTGCCACTGTAGTTAGCCTGACGTGGAGCTGACCTTCACAACTGAAGTACACTGAACAAGACACGATTGTTTTTTGAAAGCACCCGCAATAAAGCCACCACAATGTTGTCGTTGTCCGTCAGGTGAACACGTACTGTTGCTGTCGCTTTTGCTTTGTTTGGCAGGATCCATTCTTGTGATTCAAATCATTTGTCAGTCACATACTTTTCTAAAGCGCTGTGTTAAATGACAGCAACATAACACAAATCTGCTTTGCTGTTGCTCAACACTGATAGTTCAGGAAAGGAAAGCACCTATAGAAAAGTAAAAAAACGAAGCAGGAGAAAATTTCGTCATTTCCTTGGGTATGCTGGCAATAAGATGAAGCTCTAATTGAAACGTAAATTGAAAATTGACAAGTGGTTTAGAGGCCAAACTCTAGCGACTCTGTCTTTCTACTTATCCAGATCAATGTCAGTAGAGTGAAGCAATGTTTAATTATTATAAAATGTAATGTTCAGTATTGAAATATGTAATGGGACACCTGTGAATGTATGCATCTAAAGAGAGAGATGTGTGATTATGTGTGTTGTGTGTATGCATGTGTGTGTGTGTGCGTGCGTGTGTTTACACAGCTGAAAGTGTGTATATGTAAATGCAAGGATTGAGCCAGTGTACAGTTGTTAGTTAGTGTACTGTTAGTGTGGTGCATTGTGATGTAAATGTATAATGACAGTTGTAATTTGAGCTAAAATTATACTTTTTAGCTTAAATGACATATTTCTCTACATTTCTCAAAGGTCACATTTGTAAATGGCACTGATTTAACATTAAAGAAACGTCTGCTGTGATTCATCGTTTTTTTCTCTGTTGTACCAAAACATTACAAGATTTGACAAATTGAAAAATTATCTCCAATTTGCGAATCAAATTACTATTAAAACATTGGGGATCTTCCTTCGTGATAACTTGATGGTAACCATAGCAACGGTACACAGTTGATGGTCATGTTGGCGCATGCAGGTCAGTCATAATAAAAACAAAAGCTCAAGCATATCTCAAGAGCTGCAATGTAATAATCCATGCATCCTAATAACAGAATCAAGCCATTCTAAAATGTGGCGAACAGTTTTGTATGTTTCTACCTGGGTAGCTGCGCTATGCTGTGGGTGTGCTTTGTCCCACGTGGATGGAAAAGGTAAGTCTTTTTTTGTGCACTTTTATGCACATACACACAAGCGTATCATTTGTTTACTTAATTTGATCTGTGGGGAACCATGGTGGCCAGAACTCAATGTGGGCTTCATCACAGAGTGGAGGGAGAGGCATAGCCAAGCGGTGGAAGGGTTTTATTCATCTTATACACAATTTTAAACTATTAAAAACAAATGTGATGGCTGCAGTGTGTATTAGGTGTATATACACCCTCAGTCAAGGATTATACGCACAAACCACATTCATTATTAATAGCGTCTCATCTTTTTTCCAATCGATGATCAAGACACTTCTATTTGTAGACAGTGTGACCCAGATCCTATCTCTTCCTGGCCGGCCGGTCACCATGCCCTGTGCGTACGGCTACGAGGACCGCGGGGAAGTCCCCCAGCTGTCCGTACAGTGGAGGGGCCCCCCAGGGAGAGGCCTGCTGTGTCACTACATCAAGCACAAGGCCTTCCAGAACTGCTCTCGGGGCTACAGCCTGTCCTACAGACCTGGCAGCATCCAACTCACCATCCAACAGGTCCAAGCGCAGGACTACGGCACACATGTGTGCTCGGTCAGCAAGCGCCACAATGTCTCGGATAACAGCGTCCACCTGGCCATGAGGATGGGTGAGTGGAAACGATGCATGGGCCCTGAGATGCCCCCCGGGCCTGTTTGAACAGAACACCGTGGCCCATGTGCTGCTGCGGCATATGTATAAGATAGCATGATACATGATCAGAGGAAGATGCTAACAGGACAGGTGACTGTATATGTAGGTCAATGTGTTATCTTGTTTTCAGAGGGGGACAATGAAGGACAGAGCAACGGCTGGCACCTCCCAGGTACAAACCCAGGGCCACTGCACCCTGTAGCTGACTTTAGTATCTCATATGTGTTAAATATGTGTTAATCATTCATATCTGAAGTCAATGCAGTCAGTCAGCGATCGTTATACCATATAAATCTGATGTAGCTGCAATGGAGGACATGTCAGAAATGACTAAATGTCAAATAACACAAAGAATGTATTTCTTAACCTTCATGCACATATTATTAATTACGTATAACTTAAAGTTGGCTTTATTGAGCATACATTACTTTAACAGAGTGAAGGGATATGCATGCCATACGGGTAGCGCAAAGTACCACAATGAACACAATGCATAATAAGTGGTTCCTGTTTACCTTTGTCTCCTCAGGTCCTTCTCAGGGACTGGCTTTCCTCCCTGCTTTGTTGTGGATTGTGTGTAGGGAATGAACAGATGACAGATGAGATGGGCAACATAATGGAAGACATGCTGGGAAGAGACTGTCATTATACACCAGTACAACCTGTATATTAACCAAACTATAATACAAGTCTGTGTGGCATTCTGTTTTGTTTGTCGTTCCATTTAATGATCAGGATTCTACTGTGAAGGCATAATTAACAAATAGAGTATATGAGTAACTATTGAGGACACACCCATTCATTTGGGTATGCTGTGGCTATGATGGGCTATAGTAGGTCAGAACCGCTATACATATAACCATAAACTCAAGTTATATAGCTGAACAACTGGCCCATTTGAACATGGCTCTTATCAAATGATGAAGATGAGGAAATGTCATTGAATAAATCAGCAACTATAACACAAATCCTCCGAAATGTTTTATTTTTTGCGACAATCAGTAGTATTATTGCAGTAGGGCAGGCACTTTCAGCCAAAGCCACTTCAGATACTGGAGGAGGAGGTGAGTATCTAGGGGGAGGGAGAGGAGGTGAGTGGCTGTAGGGGGCGGGGTGAGTCTCTGTAGGGGAGGGGGAGGAGGTGAGTGTCTAGGGGAGGAGGTGAGTGTCTGTAGGGGGCGGGGTGAGTCTCTGTAGGGGAGGGGGAGGAGTCACCAGATGAACTGAACTCCTTCTATGCACGCTTTGATAACACGCCTGCTGTGGATATGCAAATGGTCCAGGACCCCATGACTACTGCCCCGTAGCACTCGCATCCGTCATCATAAAGGGTCAAAACCCACAGCACCTCTTCACTGCCTGACACCCTGGACCCACTACAGTTCTTCACTGCCTGACACCCTGGACCCACTACAGTTCTTCACTGCCTGACACCCTGGACCCACTACAGTTCTTCACTGCCTGACACCCTGGACCCACTACAGTTCTTCACTGCCTGACACCCTGGACCCACTACAGTTCTTCACTGCCTGACACCCTGGACCCACTACAGTTCTTCACTGCCTGACACCCTGCCAACACCACCATAACATTTGCTGACGACACCACATCATTGGCCTGATCCTCGGTAATGATGAGATGGCCTACAGAGGTGAGAGCCCTGACATGGTGCCAGGTCAACCTATCATCTCAATGTCAACAAAACAAAGGAGCTTATTGTGGACAACAGCTTATTGTGGACAATGTGTTGCCCATAGACCACGTAATCGTGGTCTATGGGCATCGGGACCATATCCACAATCTCCTCGGTCTCCGCCGGGCCAGGTTCCGGACTCGATGTCGGACGAGTGCGGCGCTCCCAAACAGCGGCCCGCGTCTTGTTGCTGTAAGCGTTCCACTCGAACAAGGTTGGTATGGCGTTGGCAGTTAAAAACCGTCTTCCTTTTGCAGTGGTGCGGATCTGGTCCTTGGTGAAATGACGGCTGCAGACCTTTGTATGCGGAGTAATGGTAAACCCGGTTCTGCGGATCTTGTGAAGCCACTGTGTACGGTGGCCAGTATGTTTAGGAAACCGGTGGAAGCTGAGTTCGGTGTTATACCGACTCGATCCAGTACACAGTGGCACACAACAATGCTCATTTGAGCCCCCTACAACCTTCTGCAACTTATATCCATCCCTCATGTTATTTTTTTCTTCTTTCGTACAGTTACAGCTCTCATTTGTTCGTTTTGATTCATATTCACCGCTGTTGTAGTGAAGCAGGAAGAAAACCGGAAACTCTTCTGCCGACAACCGGGGAAAACGGAAGTACGTCACGCGAGTTGTGCACAGAGCCGAAACAGCGCCCCCAATTACCAATTTCAAAAATACATTACATCCGTAGTGTCAGACTAGCGTATAGAGAATGCATTGGAAAAGTTAAGCTTCGGACGCCGGTTCGTATCCCACATGTGCAGCTGAGTTTGTATGTTTAGTGAAAACATTAAAGTCAATCAATGTTTTAAATATGTGATTAAATCCATCCACACATCTGTGATTATTAACCCCCCCGTGTTTTCTAAAAGCACTGTCTCTTCCTCCTCCATCATTCAGGGTCGTGGGTCAGCCAGAAGGGGGCGCCCTTCTGCCACTTGAAGCACCTCTAGTCGTGTGTTAAATGCTAGTTCGGTTCGTTACACATTAGAATGGGCGACCAAGGACTCAACCGCACAAACCCGCCATTTTTAAATATCCAATACTTTTTTTAAATTAAACACAGCGTGTCTCCCTGTTGTCATAAACGTCCACACGTCGAGAAGAAAAGAACGTGAAACACATGCGACGTCCTCCATTGTGTTATCAGACGGGCTCTGGCGTTATTGCATCGTGTGTCCACTCCGTCGCGTTGAATATGACGTCACCGTAGCTGCGTCGCTGCGGACCCCGCCCACATCGTGGGGCAGCAGCCGTTGGCGGCATAGACATATATACATAGACGCCTCATGACGTGTTGGAACGTAACCCAGCGTCGCCGCCATATTGGTAGGGGGTCCTCACTCTAGTCTAGCATAGGAGTCAACGGGAGAGCAAGCTATGCCAGTATGTTGTGCAGCTTACGGCGCAGTATTGACACCAGATCGCGTGGGATTACCTTTAACAAGTAAGATTGAACAATAATTCTTATTATTTAAAAAAAAAAAAAAAATTCGTCCTGTATCATAAATAAATCTCTGCCATTTGTAACAAACCAAACCGTGTGAAAATCCGGTAAAAATTCGGGGAGTTATGCTTATTATTGTAGTTGGGGATACACCTTCCTCCATAGAAATGAATGCACTGGGGGCGCACTGGGCCCCCTACCAAGATGGCGGCCGCGCTGCTACGTCAGCTCTAACGGGCAGCGTCAGTCTATGAGGCGTCTATGTATATATGTCTATGGTTGGCGGCGCAGAGCAGAGCAGACCTATGGTTAGGGGGTTAGGTTAGGGTTAGGTAACGGTCTCCAGGGGCCGTGGCGAAGTGTCTGGTGGACGTGAGACATGTACACACGTCGTGTATACATACAAAGACGCACAGCGACGCACAATGGCAGCGTACAAGTGCAATTTTCTTCCAGGAATTGTTGTTTTCTAGTTTAAACATTTACCTTATTGTGAGACTAACCTGTATCAAAAACATTGTCAAACTATATATGTGAGGGGCTGAGCCCTAAACGGTCCAACAGCCTCCTGAATCTAATCTATTGGCTTGCCAAACACGCGGAGTCGTTTCTAGAGCAGCACAAAAAACTAAAAAAGTTGTTCACAAAACTGTTTCCGTTTAGGTTTACGTGCTTTTCAAAGTAATTATACCAACTAGATGATTAACAGCAGTAAATGCAGGGAGAAAACTATAGCCTACATAATAAAACTAATGGTAGTGATGTTTTGGTATCGTATTCTGACATTTGATGATATTGTGGCTTAATTAACAAGACCATGTCTGATGACTCATTTATTCTATTCTATGCTGCTCAGCATACAATGCGAGTTTAAAATTAAACAAACTTAGTAGCAATTATGTCAACTAAATTATGCAATATCTACATGTAGAGAAAGAGAGAACTGTGAACTGTTTCTTTTGACTAAATTATACTTTTAATTACGTAGCCTATGCAATATTCTCCAAACGGCGCACGATGGACGGAGCTTATAAGAAATGTTACCCACAACCCGTTATGGGTAGTTGAAACTATAGCTCACATAACATGAGCCTATATAAAAAGGTAAGAAATCCACCATCAAGCATCAAAATAATCTAAAATAAGAGATGGAAATATTACAATTTCCAAATGGAAAATATTTAACTTTATCGATTATTGTTAGTTCGCGCAGTTGTCGTTTTACACAATGTGCTGATCCTGCCAGGAGATCACTTTTACTATGAAGGCCAAAAGCCGAAAAATAATTGGCCGGAAATGGGTTTGGTTATTCTAGCTGCTAGTCACTGTCACTATTCACCAACCGCGCGGTAGCTAGCTAGCAAGGGAGGAAGATGCTAGAAATGGCGATGACAGTAAGGGAGCAGCATGATTTGTTGTAAAATGGTTTAAAGTAATATTGTCAAGACACTGGTGGCAAAATGAAAATGACGTCGAAGTAGGCCATCACTTGTAACAGTTACAAACACCCCGTCACGTCTTATTGGGAGAGTTTTCATCTCGTCCGAGGAGGAGAGAAAATCTCACCGGAAGCATGGCTTCTCACAGCAACCAGGTAAGGTAGCAGCTAACGTTAGCGTGCAAAATAATGTCTCACGCTACATAACTGTACCCACAACTACTCTTCGTATTTATTGTCACTTGGCCCACAGTAGTTTTGCATACCCCCTGCACTCTGCACAACCGACTGTACATTAATGGAAACGTGGGAGTAGGTTTGTCATTGAAGTGCTGGAAGTGCTGCCACCAGGCTGGAGAGCTGTCCCCATTCAAACCCCACCAGCATGGTGACAGGCCCGTCTTCCCCAGCCTGTAGGCCACTGTCTTTTGCGGTTCGTTGTAAATTGCGGATTGTCATGCGTGGTTTTAACGTATGGGCCGACTTTTACTCTGGGATGCAGCAGGTCTGATTGTTGTACCCATTTGATAATTCAGAAAATAAATGCTGCGTTCATGTACATAACCCACCTGCTCAATGCTGAGGGCCCAATGTAATGAATAGAGATCGTTTCATTTAATTAAAAAAAATGCAATCCTCGCTGAAACTGTGACCTTATTTGAATATAGTTGTTTATGTCACATTCTCCTTGTCGCAAAGTAGCATTCTAGCAGAAGTAGCTGCTTTTAGGTGGGTGGTGTGGCATAGCCAGAGCTAGCTTGCTAGTTAGCTAAATAAAATGCGACAGCGTGGGCCATAGCTTAGCTGAAAGGGGTTTGATCTCGATGACATTTTAAATGGGGATAATGCATTTTAACATTGCACAACAAGTCGTTCTCAGTGCAATGTCTCGGTTGTCTTTGTGCATTTAACACGTGTATTCTTAGGTGAAACTGAACTCGCTAGCTGATAACTTGGGTAATATTTCCAAGAAGTTTGACATCATGTGGATAGGCCCGTTTTTGATGAGCGACCATGCACATACGTGCTCAGAAGTCTGCTTTTCACTAAACTCAACATACTAAATATTGTAAACATTGTTAAGTGAACTTCAGTCTCGAAGCTTTCAGGTTAAATCGATTTAACATTAAGCTACATTGCAATGTCTGATCAAGGTAGATAACATTACTTACTTGTGTTTACTTGTGTTGGTTTAAATGTTATTCAGTGGTATTATATTTTCTAGGTTTTAAACATATTCTTATACAATTGTAATATATTGTACAGTATAATACACATAGGCTAAAATAATATAATACAAGATCATATCTCGTATCATATTGTATCATAGAATAATTATATTATGGGTCAAATCTCACTTATTCACAAGATCATTTTGGGATTTAGATTTGGCATATATGATGCAAACTCTCAATACTTTGGTTTACTTGTTCAGCAGGTTTGTAGAGTTCACCAAGTATGTAAATAAGAGGCCTGTATCTTATTTAGTTATTTAAATGAATAGTTAAAATCCTATTAAATTATCTAGTCCACTTAGTACAAGGCTTGTTGCTGGTGGGTTCAATCCCAATTTATTGAGTCTGCAACATTATTTGAAGGACAAACTAGCATGTGCAGCCCTCAGCTGCACATGCTCAGAAGTATAATATTAGGACTCTAAGGCAACCAGATACTTGTAGTATACAATAGACAGGTTTCCTGTTTATAAACATGGTTGGATGCGCACGCAGCCAGGGGGCAATACATTGTTTTGTTCCCATAACCTATTGTGGTCACATTAGCGACTACATCATTGTAAGAAATGTATAAATGGCATTGTATTGCATTTTTCCTTGTAAAGCCTGATAATGGAATGAAAAAACACTATTTCCAGAGGTGAATGTGTTGGTTTGTCTTTCTTGTGAATATTAATGTAATGTATCTAATGTTTGTTTCTAGTGTCATCCAAATATCACTGACGCAAAGACTATAATTTGACTGCATAAATAAATGACTGAATTTGCCCTCTTGCAAATCTAAGAAATGTTGGAAGGCTAGCTTTGGTTAAGTGAATAATGAAAAACGATATACAATTTATGAACTTGGCTATCGTGGTTTAGTTGTCCATGTAACTTTTTGACAATATCAACGATCATTTTAAACAGTAAATGACATGTTTGATAGCTATCATTTTGTCTTGATGCTGCTTATGCTATCTCGATACGTAAGCTATGTCTTATTTTGGACATTTGCAAGACATTCAAAAAGTAATTCTTGAGTCTCACATAAAACCTCATCTAGAGTATTTGTTTCCACCACAGAATAATGTCACAAGCTGGGTTTCCATCCAAATGTATTGCACATTTTAACTGAATTTTCAGAATATCGGCAAAAGAAAATGCGAATTTATCCACTACTGTTATGCGAATATTAGGAGTTGGTTCATCGAGAATAGCACTAGGTGGTACTAATTCTCCAGTCAGGTGCCATTATACCACTGCAGAAGAAGAGGGCTCAACGAGATGACGTAATTAAAAGAGCGCCAAGCAAACCTCAAAACGAACAAAACAAAAACTTGGTGACGGGGTGTACAATGGAAATGGAGAGTTTTGAACAACTAATATTACAGCATTGTGCTCTTGGAAGAGTTCTGGCAACAGCCCTGTGTGCATACATAAGCATATTAATAGCCATCCAGTGGAGCGGAAGCTGGAGTGACATTTAAGTCACGTGATTTCAGTTCGTCATCATTCGCATTCATTCGCTGAATCTGTTTCCATTGCACTTTGTCGCATTAACCTTTTATAGATACACCAACTTTTCCACCTCCCTCAAGCGTAAAAACTTTTTTGCAATATTTAGACTTTTTCAAAATTTCGGTTTCCACTCAGGTTCTTTTATGCACAAATTGAAAATGCGAATAAAAACCGGTGGATGGAAACACACCTACAGTTAATGTTTTGGTCTATATCCGTCCCCTCCATATTAGGCTTATAGTGCATTTTAGAGCCCGACCGATATGGGATTTTTAAGGCCGATACCGATACAAATATTTGATGATTTAAAAATCCGATATTCCGATATATCGGCCGATATATATATTTAAAAAAGGAATTCCAGAAACGCGTAACAAAACAAACAGATATCCCTAACATTAGTTATATGTAGTTATTTATGAGTCCTCGCTAAAATAATAGGATAATGCAGTGAACACACTTCACAGATGGGTCACACCGCGAGCGACATGAGCAGCAGGGGGCGCTGTGGCCGCTGGCTGCCATCTCCAGGGGGGCGGGGCTTCAAGCAGCACTGCAGACATCAAGTTCGGTTGCTCCCATTGCAATATCAAGTTTGTAGTAGAGCTATTCGGCAGGCCGGCGTGGCAGGCATGTTCAAATAACAATTTACACGTTTCCCCTGTTTATTATTTAGTAATCAAAATAGCAGAAATGGAGATAAAGCATTGTAAAGTGCAAAACACACTGCCGCCGTGGCGCGTCTGTGACACAAGTGCCGCCCGTAGCACCCATAGGAATATAGTCGTCTCCAGAGCAGAAGGGAAACAAAAGAAAAAAGCGCCTTTTCGGCGGCACTTGATGCGCGGCGACGCTGTGAAATAGGACAGTGGCGTGAAGTGTAGCGGGTTGCTGCTTCGCGCAACCCGCTTCGCGCCTGCTTCGATGGACTGCAGGATGGATCATTGCTGAGAAGTCGTCGGTAGTAGTGACACAAGTGCCGTCACGCTCCTCTTCGGGAGCGTTGCTCACCATCGATGGCAGTATGTTATACCACTCTGCACAGCACAAACACTCCATTTCAGTCGGCATGGGTTGGCATACTCCACACTCACACCACCAGTTCGTGTTTGCTCTCGTCCTTTCATCCGACTCGCCTTGACTAGTCGCAACGTCCTCTCTTCCCAGATCCAAAGCTCGCAACCAGGGCTTGAAAACAAAATTATTTTTCAATCGTTCCGCTCCGAACGGAACCGGTATATTTAACGTTTTCGTTCTTGCGTTCCGCCACCAACATATCGTTCCTGAACCGGTTCGGAACGTAAAATAACGTTCGTTCTTAACGTTCCGGCAGTGTTATTGGGCCTCCGCGGTGTGTTACTATTGCGCCCCCCCCCCCCCGCCGGCCGTAGGTCCGTGGTGTGTTACTATTGCGCACCCCCCCGTCGGCCGTTACTATTGCGCGCCCCCCCCCCCGCGGTGTGTTACTATTGCGCGCCCCCCCCCGTCGGCCCGCGGTGTGTTTGTGTTACTTTTGCGGGCATAGACATATATACATAGTATACATGTATATATGTCTATGATTGCGGGCACCCCCGCCGGCCGTAGGTCCGCAGTGACGCTCGAACGTGAACGTCGTTTTACGGCAGCGGAAGATTTACGACAGCCAGCATACAGACAGTAAACAGACAGTGAGCAACGGACTACACATGATATTATTCACAACTCGGATTAATTTAATGAAACCCATTGATTCTTTTGACCGATGGACCCTTACGGACTTAAGGAATATAAACAATGCAGGAACGGACACACACCGTACGGACTTTATGATCGCTTCAAAAGTTGGAAGTCAGACCTTTTCCCCGTCTCTCTTGTTTACCTGGTAAGTCTGATGAATTATGCGTTGGTGTTCATAGTTTGTGTTAAATGAACTGAATGATTTATCTGTGGAGAATCTAACTGATCTAACAATGTGCATTATGTCCATATGGACAGACGTTTAAACGGTTACCGTATCTTTGTGTAGGTGATCTAAACGGCTTAAGTCATTCAAGAAATAATTTAGATAAAATCCAGATCCGGCCTCAATTGGAGACCTGCGTTTATTTGTCAAAACGTGTCGCCACACCCCTGCGTCTATTAGGGACCCCGCTTTTATTGGAAGTTTTACGGTATATAGAGAACGAAAAAAACCCGTTATTAACCGATTTTGGGGATTTCAGAATAACGTTTCTGTTCCGGAACAGTTGAAGACCATTTGGTTTTCGTTTCCGTTTCCGTTCCTCGTAAAATTCCGTTCGTTTTCGGTTTTCGTTTTCGTTCCTTGAACCGGTTCGGAGCCCTGCTCGCAACTCCTCTTCAGTGAACTCGGGTTCGAAAAGGTAGGGTCTTGTATCTTGGTAGTCGAAGTCATCATCTTTGTCTATCGTGTAATCTTCCATATTCATCGCCATTAGAACTCTAGCCTGGTAGCAGAGAACTGTGTAGTCACGCCGGTGTATTGACGGAAGTTGAGGGTTTTCAGGTGCTGCCTGGTGTCCTTGCGCCTGGCAGCGGTGCTTTGCCGGTGCTATGCCCGAAAATAGTTCCAAATCTAAATTGGTCTAGTAAATTCCTTTGTGTAAATTTGCATTGATATTTGTACTCGATGTAAGTGTACAGGTTACGAGAAATAATTATAACAAATCTTGAGTTATTTGATTCACTTTTGCAACGATATGCTAGCTGGACACTCTGGAATACAGCGACTACGCTAAGCTAAAGCTAACCGGGGCGTTTCTAGATTAGGACAATGGCTGGGTCGGCTACAAAACGCTTTGGCTCACTCATCCAACTCTAGGGACTGCGGGGAGTGACCCAATTTCACCTGGGGGTGGCGTGTTCCTTTAAGGGAGTGAACCCCACAGTATGTTAAACATATTCTATCCCTGTCTTTTTTAATTAGCGCAGTTAATGGCACAACAAATCCTTGCCATCTTGACGGTTGTCTGTATGTATTCCACGCTTTGTGCCCCCTGGTTGTGCATGCATATCTGCTGCGACGTTGCCCAGAAACTAGGGCTGGACCGAATATTCGACTATTCGGATATTCGTTCGTTGGGTAGGTATTCGGTTTTCAGTTTTGGGATGTGTGTGTGTGTGTGTGTGTGTGTGTGTGTGTGTGTGTGTGTGTGTGTGTGTGTGTGTGTGTGTGTGTGTGTGTGTGTGTGTGTGTGTGTGTGTGTGTGTGTGTGTGTGTGTGTGTGTGTGTGTGTGATGCGCTTGTTTGGATGGCATTTAAAATATAGACAGACACAATTGGAATGAGAATATTAGAAAATATAGCCTATATTAATTAATTTACTAAAATGCGGGTAGGGTTGGACCCAAATATTGGGTTTTAATAATGAACGTTTTTAGCAGCTATTTCAATATTTAAACAAAGGCAAAAATACCAAAAACCTCTACCTACTAATAACAGGTTGGTAATTTAATAAACATGAATAAAGCAGGTAGCAATCTTTTTTTCCTTTTATGGCAATCCGTCATCAACAATAGCGCCTGTGTGATTTATCTTCAGGTGAATAGTGCTCGTCCTGCCATGCAATTTCGTCAAAACTCTACGCAATGTTTAAATCATTATTTGTACTCATACTCTGCCGTAACGGAGTCGACCTGGGTCACCTGGCTCATTGGCTCACGGTGCGACCTAGATCGGGGAGCATCCACACCTGATGGTTTAAGCGTCCCGCCGAGATCGGACCACAAAAGTCACCTTTAAATGAAAAGTGAAAGCGAGCCCTACAATGCATCATTTAAGAAACAAGATATAATACACATGATAAACACGATGACAACCAATATATCGTCATTACCTTACCCTGATGCTGGATGAATACCCTTTACTGTGTCGGTAATTGGTTAAAATAAGTATGAGATTTGTGATGTCAGAAAAATGTAGTACAGAAAGAATATTACATTGTTAGGCCTTATGGCTATCTTATTAAAAATATTGTTATAACATAAGTATGTGTTTGTGTATCTTTTGTGTGACTTCACTCTTGTTAGGTTCAGGTTGTAAAACGTTAGACTAATTGCTGATGGAATGTGGAGCGGGAGTTGGTCCCCGGGCTGCACTGCGGCTGCCCACTGCTCCTAGTGTACAAACAACAATACTGAATCCACAGTTTAAGTAGGGTAGCACCCTTAAAGTTGTAGTCGAATCATCGTTCAGACAGACTGAATAAAACATGATGGAGGCTTAAGATACACAAATGTCATTACATACAACTTATGGCAAAGAGAAAATAATTAGGCTATTACAAGATAATTAATATGTCAATTAATATTTCATGTTGGATCTAATGAGACATATAAACATATTTAAAAAAAATACTTGACACGCAAGTGCCGCAAAGGTGAGAAAGTATCTGGAGCTATTAGGGCTGGACGATATGGCCAAAATCGATTTAACAATGTACTTTTTCATATCAGTCGATAAGATAATTTTTTATGATAGTCAATTAATATGCTACATGACAAAGGTGCTATGTCTATGAAACCCCCTGAAAAAAACCTGGCACAAATAAATGGATGTTCACATTTTATTTCTATTATCAGTCCTTTTATAAGAAATAAATAATAGGACATAATTTGTGATGGCGTACGCCTTGCGCACATAACAAACAGGCACAGTGCCAAGAGTTCAAAGACTGACAAAATACAAGTCAGCAGTTAAATAACCAGTAACAGGTGGTGGTTTTACATGTTGGCTTAAACTATGGTGGTACCTCAGATTCTGACTCGGTATGTTCTAGTGGGTCATACTGCTTCAGATGGTAGAACAGGTTTGTTTTGTTCCCGGTATATGTATAGCTGCATAGCGCTGCTGTGGTGATGTCTTAAAAAAAAATCACACATCTCAATAGTAGCTTATGCAATTTGAACGTCTTTTTTTAAGTTAGAAAGATGTTCAACAGATATTCACGCTTTAAGCCTAATTTATACTCCTGCGTAAAGTGCTCTACGTCGGTTACGGAGAGCCCTCTACGTCGTCGGAGAGCCTCTCCGTCGTCTCCGGCTGCATGAAATATTTTTTAAGTGTCCGTCACTCCGTCAAGGGACAACGGAGACGGCAAGGGCTGTGATTGGTCCTCTAAAAACGTCATCACCCGCTTCACAAAGACAATCGGTGACATGTTAAGGAAAGTGGCTGACGAGGACCAGGATGACGCTATGCACGACATATACACTATGCTCTATGGACACATAAAGCTCCAGGATGCCAACCGACCTACTTGAACCTATAACTTAAGAGACGGTGGCAAATTGCACTACGTGGTTGTCAATAGTTTTTTTTTTTACTTTTAAAGCATTCCATTTTTTATTATAATTTATCCCCTTTTAACTATCCCTCTTAACTATTTATCCCTTTTGTACTTGTTTACTTGTGTGAAATCTTGTTTACTTTGCACCTTGTTTGTTTTGCGGGCAGGGAATTGCATTGCGCATCCGGCACCACGACGGAGAACTATGAGGGCTCGAGGGGTCTCCATGGTTACGCAGTTGGATAGCGCAATACGCAGTTGTAGAAGTATAACCACCGCTTTACTGAGTAACTTTCACGAGTTACTGATTTAGGCGCAGGAGTCAGGGTTTCCAAGCGAAACCGTCGGGCAGCAGCACTCCTCTACAGAGCTATCTAAAACACAATTCAACTGGATGTCACATTTCAAAATATCCCCAATAGGTACAACTAAAATTGCTGTTTAGAAGTGTATCCTGCTAGCTCTAAAACAGTAAAAAGCGGGTCAAAAACTTTGGACCGTGTATTCGACTATCATTTTTTGGCATTTCTTGCATCCCTAGTTTGAGTAATTGGCCCAACTGTAACAGCAGGTGTAGGCAGTTGTGGATCAGCCTTTAGCTTGTTAAAATTAGCTTTTTAATAGCTTGTATCAGCTATTTATTGTTGACTTGATGCGCCAGATGCTTTGTTATACAGAACCATCTGGGAAATCATACGTGGAAACTGTATGGTAAAGGGGGGGGCACTTTCAAAGAATACTTGGCAGGTGATGAGATAAACCCTCTGTCTATCACGGGCTAAATTCCAATCGCATCAACGAACCATATGATGTAGTAGGAGAGCGAGAAAATATTTTCTTTCAAGAAAAGCCTGTCTTTGACTCTTTGAAGTGCCATACTTTGTTCTTTCAGTTAAGAAATACTCTCCAGTTCAGGTATAACTGCTGTAGCAGCATCTACGCTAACATCTTCAGGAGCTGCCATTGTTGTTTTTGGACAAACAGTCGCTTCTCGCTGTCATCACACCTAAACCACGCCCGTAGCTGCCAGTAGTTTTTCGCTGATTGGTTTGAACCACTGTGGTTTGGCAACACAGTGGCAACATTTTTTTCCCCTGAGATTATCTTATTTGTTTTTATTATTATTATTATAATTATTATTTACATAAGAATAAGATGCGTTTTTTATTATAGCCAAGGTCTACACCTATTCGTCGTTATTTATGTTCACAAGGGATGCCACGGTGAGGACATTTTCCCACCAGTTAATGTACTTGTTACAACACCGGTGTTACCGATTACACCGCTAGATCTAATGTTCACGTGAAAATGCCTCTTTATTTTGCCGTTATAATATTTCAGCTTGTCTGTTTTCTGTTCAGTAACCCTTTGTTGTTTAAAGAGCGTATTCACGCTCCGTAACAAAGCTATCACCGTGGATCTAGCGGTGTCAATTGTTGGAACCTGACTGGGGATCAAGTCATTTTTTGGAATTTGTTGATTTACGTCCTTGTGCATACAATCATGCCAATCAACTTGCCAATCAGAATTCAAAACAAGACTGAGTTAAGTTAACAGCTTGTCCAGATATTTTTACAATAATGTTCGAGTTTATTTCACTGTTGGGGCGCTTGCCCATCAATTAGATCTAACATGAAATAAATCGCCTTGTGAAGCATTAGTTCTCTTGTAAAAATTATTTTCTCTTTTCCATGATTACTGTCATGACATTTCTGTTAAGCCTCTATATCCTGTTTTTAGGTTTTTGGTTTTGGTTATTATAATGCACATTAAAAAAATGTTTCAACATAATTTGAGTCGACTCAGGCTCTCTGAAGGAAGATTTGACTAGTTGACATTTAGGGTACAGCCCTACTAAGTAAACGTTTGAAAGTTATAAATGTCTCATGTCATCCATCAGGGAAAAGGATATTATAGACTGGCTAAAACGCTAGCAGAAGTGGCACTCGCATCGCGTCAAGAGTGTCCCAGGCAAACACACTCCCAAACGCAAGTGATCATTAATTTCCGAATGAATGGACATTTTGTAGGGCTGGACGTTTAATCACATTTTATTACGATTTTGGCTTCCAACG
Organism: Merluccius polli; assembly: GCA_030340625.1. Lineage (NCBI taxonomy): Eukaryota > Metazoa > Chordata > Actinopteri > Gadiformes > Merlucciidae > Merluccius > Merluccius polli. The sequence goes on from JAOPHQ010002288.1 coordinate 48,798, forward strand.
ATTCTGAAAACAAGATAAAATAATTATTATTACTAAAAGCGCGACCTCTCTAGTTGCTGCTTGTGGGAGTTTACAACATTGTCGATGGAAGTGCTTTAAAACCAGGAAATGAAATTCAACACCAATCACATGATCGAATGCGTGCTGCACCACGCACTCATTTGCATAAAGTTAACTCATTAAGACAATGTTTTGCTGTGGGTGATTGTGATTTTGTGTTTTAAACTTGCCATGCTCGAACACAACGCCCGACTTAGCGACACGTACGTTGACATTTGCACCACGTGATATCGCGTATTATGTGTTTTGACTGATTTCTAGGCATTTTCTAGTCGTTTAGAAAACTTCTGGTTAACAGTAAAAGAAATTAGTCCTAAGGAACATCCCTGCTGTCAATAGAAGGCATGTGCTGGAGCTTTTCAGCTACAGTGTTACTGGGATTAAGTTAATTATAGCCAGGAAGGGAAAGCTGGTTGTCTTCACAAAGTAATATGGTGCAAGCACTTGAGCTGGGCTGAAGAATCCACATTACTAGCATCAGTAATGGCGTTGCCTCCATAGAGATTAGTGTCACTGTGTGTACGTAATGGAATGCATAGGTCTAAAGCATTAGGCCCTGACAGGACAAACACAAATGTTTTTGAATTTTCCTATCCAAAATGGAGTTGAGTCATATTTGAAGGGAGCCAAGAAAGGGTTACAGCCACGCTACATTCACTCCATGTTTTGCTCTGTAAAACAATGATTCTCTAGTTCTTGTTTGTGTTGCGCATTAAATATGAGGCGAGAATTTGCGCTATGTATGCAGTAGCAAACTGTAAAAAAAAGTCTGTAAAGGTTTCAAATAAAAATAGATTTTGAAATAGGGTTAAAAGGGTTAGGGTTAGTGTTCTAGCTTTCTCATGAATATTAATTTCTAGACAGTTGGTAATTAGTCTCGTGTCTATCTGATAGGCGGTGGTGCGACCTCTTGACATGGTGGTCTTGACTTTACACCATAAGCGGGCATGGCCGATCATAAACAATAGGCTATCACAATGCAATATAGAAGGATTCCTTATTCGAGTAGCTACTTTGGATTGTAACTCGTCGAGAGCAAAAAAAAGCCTATACGACGCAAAGCTAAGTTCCCTGTTTTTGGCCGATTCTACCAAACTGCTATATGTTTGAGTGCTACGGTCATCTCACCTGGTCAAAAATAAATCGCTTTTTTAAAGCACTTACAGGGCTAGAAATAGCCTGACACTTATTTGGTAGTATAATGAGGGTCTTAACATATATAACGAGGCATTGACTACTTCGTAAGTGTACAGATAGTTTATTAAAAAGCATATTTTATACATACAATACCTTCAGTAGTTCACCCGTCGACGCCATGTTTTTTTTGAGGATCGATAAGTCGATTGACGTTCACACGAGCTCTGTGTTCGTCAATCGACTAATCACAGAGCTTGCGTGATGCCCTTAGCACTCAAAAGTATAGCAGTTTGGTAGAATCGGCTAAAAACAGCGAACTTAGCTTTGCGTTGTAGATGCTTTTTTTTGCTCTCCATGGAACGTTCAAACGTTATCATACTAAACATCCCAGAACCATTTTACACCGGAGTTCCCCTTTAATAGCCTATTTACCTTTCTCAACACAGTCCTCTTATTGCATCCATAGTAGTAAACTACATTCATAGACCTATAATTATCGCCATCTGTTAGGCCTATATGTATTGATAGCTATTAATCTTGAGCAGTCGGTGCTACAAGCCAATGTTTACTTGCACTGCAGTGCATGAATATAGGTTGCTTTTGATAACAGGACGGTGTGCAGTTGTAGCCTATCGATTCGTTTTGGATACCAACTTTCTCCCAAAGTGATAGCCTACTTTTACTCTCTACAGGCCCCACCCCACGGGCCCCAATGCAACCGCACTGCCTGTACTGTCTATATGTACGCCCCCTACTTGTGCAATCACACACTCCCTATACTTCTGAAGGAGTTTCTCGCACCCGGGGTTATCTTTTCACGTCTCCTCACAAGCGGGAAAGTGTACCAAATTTGCACGACGGGAATAAAATCCTTCTATGAACAGGTCTAGTTTACGCTGGTATGCGGTCATGTGTGCATACAGATCGCACACAGTTTGGTCTCTCCCCTGCAACAGTGTGTTAAGGCGGTTGAGATGCGAGGTGATGTCTGTCAGGAAGGCCATGTCGCAAAGAAACTGTGCTCTGGAATTTCAGAGCACAGCGCACAAAAACGCTCCAGACACTTCCCTCGACTCATCCATCTGATCTCGGGAGTGTGCATTTGTATCCCCATACGTGGCGTCCTCTTCGTCCAAAAAGGCTATGAACCTCCTGTGACTAAGGGACCTGTCCCCCCCCCCCCCCCCCCCCCCCGATGAGATTTGTTACTTTAGTCACCAAATCCATAACGTGGCTAAAGTTCATTGTCTTTGCGCAGAGGGCCTCTTGGAGAGATAAAATGCATGGCATGTTAAAAAAAATGTGTCCTGCCATGTCAAACCCTGGCCTACATCTCACAATTAATGAGGCTACTCCCCTGATGTATGATACAGTGCAGTATAGGGCAGTTCACCCCGCTCTGTCGGAGGAGGCCTGCGAAACCTCTGTCTTCCCTGCATCGCAGGTGCACCGTAACAACAGTTGACAGCTTGTCAAAGCCACCATATCCACTTGCAGCACTGTTAACGGCGTTGACTATATGTGCCGTCGTATCATGCAGAGAAACCAATTTTAATAACTCCTCGTGCACTTCAAATGAACCGTCAATAGTTCTCGTAAAAATCAGTAGCTGGCTAACATTTATCACATCTGTATTCTCATCCAAAGCCAAGGAGAAGTATTTGCAGTCATGCATGACTTGTCTCAGCTTCATCTCGACATGATCGTGGATGTCAAAAATCCTGTCGGGGCAAAGACCGTTTCAAAGTGTTTAACCATGTTATCGTCACCAAAAGCTTTGGCCATTTCCACGGCACACACCTTGACAATTTCCCCATCTGACAATGGCTTCTTTGCTTTGGCAAGCTCAAGTGAAACAGCGTAAAGGCCGCGGTATACTCGCCGTTCCCAAGCTGTCGCGCGACAATGTGACGTCACGGGAGCACGGTAACTATTTATACTCGCGCTGGTGGCCGCGACAGAAGTTGCAGTCTTCTCCTGAACAGAGGTGGCGCCACTGAGGAAAGGCAACCGACTCTGCTATTTCTACGCAGTAGAAGAAGAGATATGCTAATACTGGCACCCCTGTGTCTTCATCAGAATAGTTCACCGGGATGTCTCTCACTATACAGCATTATGTCTATTACTTTACATTGCTGTTATTCTACATCACTGCCACACCTGGTCAGCCATCAACAGTCCAGTGTATGGCAGCAGTTCTCATATGAATAGTGTTTGTAAGCATCCATCTTAATAACGTAATGATTATCTTATATACTTTTATTTTATAACTTTAATGCCGCTTTGAGATAGTTTTTCAGCCACGTAATTCCACTCGTCTTTGACCACAACAGTAGACAGCACTTACGTAAAACCACGGTTTATTAGCGAAAAAATATAGGCATACACCACACAATAAAACAGAACATATAAAGAAAGAAGCCTTAGCAACAAGGCGCATTAAAATGTGCCTTCGAACTCGTCCGTGTTTGTTTTCGCTTTGTCGCGCGCTGCTGGAAAAAAAAGAGAGGTGCGCGACACGGCGCGAACGGGCCAAAATCCTGTCGCGCCGGCGAGATCTACGTCATTTTGACGTCACAATGGCGCGCGACAGCTTGGGAACGGCGAGTATACCGCGGCCTTAAGACGCTTTGAGTGCTGATTCCTGTGTAGTTGTGGCTCTGGTGAAAAGTCGCTGTTGTTGTACTTTTGATTTGAGGTTGGCTACGACAGCGGCCCTAGCAGCTCCAGTGTACTTCTCGTATTTAACTTTGTGCAAGGTATTGTAGTGGCGACTTAAGTTGAACTCTTTCATGACTGCTATCGTTTCTAAGCAAACTAGACACATGGGTTTGCCTTTGAATTCTATGAACAGATACTCTGCTTCCCATCTTGACTGAAAGGTATGGTTTTCTTGATCGAGTTTTCTTTTAATTTTGCACTGCTCATCGCCATGGCTTTCTGTCTTTCTTCCTCGCTGATGGGGAAGGCCCGGGGCCCCGATATTGTTTGCATAGGAAGCGCCCTCTATCGGTGAACAGTATAATTACAATGACGGACTGATTCAGTTGTGGTAAAACATTTTTTTTTGGATATTTAAGAAAATTATCTACGGGCTGCACTGAGTGAGGAGGCAGGCCGGAGGCAGGCCCCAGGCCGCCAGCTGCCCATCGCAGGAGTAAACTATTGCGCACCTTGGTGCCCCAAACATAAGAAAGCGCCATATTCTCACTTTATACTCAATACTTGACAGATGACTGCAATATTTACCAAATTACTCAAATTATATATTTCAGTAGAGTAGTATACACGGTTCCCGCGGGGTCTTAAAAAGTCTTAAAAGCATTGAATTTCTGAATTTGGAAATAATACCTTAAAAAGACTTGAAAAAGTCTTGATTTTTGATATCTGGGTCTTAAAAATTGTGCTGTATGTAACTTATCTGTATCGCATTTCTCATCAAAAGTTTAATTTGTCAACCACAATTATTTTGATCAAATAACGTAAAGATAGATAGATAGATAGATAGATAGATAGATACGAACTTTATTCAAATTCAGTTGTCATAGCAGCAATGGTACATATAGTGCAATTACCTAAACAGAGTAAATGAAAAGAGCCAATAACTGAGAACGCAACGCAGCCCCGGGGACAATTATCCGAACACTGACTGATTCACACTCCACACTTGTTTTGTGGTCTGTGTTTGTGTTGGGTGCTGTTAGCGCTGTTTTCTTCTTTATTTTTAACGGCGGTTGACATCCAGCTTATTGGTGCATTACCGCCACCTTCGGTTCTGGAGTCTGAATCATTTTTATTTTATTTGTATTTAACCTGTACAGGAGTACTAGGGACTGCTATTTTGTTAATAATAATAATAATAATAATAATAATAACAATATTAATAATAATAATAAATCAGTCTTGTATAGTGCATTTCTAGGACCCAATGCGCTTCACAACCAAAAAGTAAAATAAAGGAAAAAGGAAAAGAAAAAAAACAATCATATGAAGTAGGCGATTTTAAAATGTGAGTTTTGAGGAGTGACTTGAAAGAATAAATGGAATTGTTGAATAAACGAATACGCTGAAATTCAAGGATTTAATTTTTCTTTGCCGGTAGGGATGTGAAATAGGCCGAGAAATATGTATTAATTTTTGATATAAATGGTCTTAAAAGGTCTTAAGACTTGAATTTGACTTGAAGAAACCTGTAGGAACCCTGAGTATAGTATATTGCCTACAGCACCTTTTGATAGGCCTTCATCAGTTGCATTAGGCTTGCATATTAACTAGGGCTGTTAATCATCCTTTATAATCCCATTTGAATATCATTCCTTATTAATATTCTAATTATATTAGAATATTTAATTCTCATATGTAGCCTATTAATATTTACTATGTACCTTACACTGTACACAGGCTTATGGATTGCCAATGCCACGATCAGCATGTGGTTGTTGTATACTGATACTGTATTGTTGTTGTATACTACTGAAGCTCGTGGACGAAAACTTTGAATCCAGACCCCTGCGAGATGTTAATCGTTCTCATATCTTTGCAGATAAACCATGTCAATTTTTCTGTAATCGCCTTTTGGCAGGCAGCTGGGAAGCCCCTTTATGAGGAGGTAATTTTTGCCTGCTTTAGCTGCGGTTCCTTGGACTCTTTTTCGCCTAGCTTGCCAGGGTGTAGCGTTGTCAGGTTGTTGAGTGACATTTCATTTGGACCTTGCAAATTCTGCAGATTACTATTTCTTTGTGTTATTTTTCCGTTTGACGGAAATCCCAGAACTTTCCACACATCGCTTCTTAAATGGTCAGGAGTGATCTCTGTGGGTGCATCGCTTTCTGCCATTTCTGATGACGTTATTTGTTAGAACAACGTGAGATTGTGATTCAGAGTCAGACAGAAAACTTAATTGTTCATCAGACGTGACAAAAACATTTTGTTTTCACATGCGGGTAGACCGCGTGAAGGGCGAGATTCACTAACGTTAGCCAACACATTTCTGAAAAATAAAAAAGCACATTCGGATAATTTCAGCATTCGATTAGTATGAATTTTGTGCTGTTCGATATTTATATTGGACTTCTGAAATTCATTCCAACAGCCCTAATATTACCCATGGGTAAGAGAAAATAATTATCTAAGATCTAATGAGAACTTAAACGTAAACCTTGATGGGCGAACGCTCCCAAAAAAAACTCTCTAAAAAGAGCTGTGCATGTTTAAGTATGCTCTATATTCCCGCTCCGTAATAAAGTGATCTTCAGCGGGGAATGAATGGGACAAATCCGCGGCCCAAGTCTAGCTGCATCATTGCCACTGTTATAGCAAATGTGTGCATTCTGGTGCATACTGTCTGCCATGCATCACCCAGGTGGGTGCCACACACTGGTAGTGGATGAGGTGTCACATCCCACACACACACATACGCGTGTCATATCCCATACACACATATACGCACTTACTGTGTAAAGTGCTTTTGGTCTCTTGAAAAGCGCAATATAAATGCAATGAACTATTATCATTACTACTACTTAATGGTCTATCATAATGCTGTTTGCAATGTTTTTTTCTCTTCACAGTACATCTTTGGGGAATTTAGCCCCGATGAAATCAATCAGTTCTTTGTAACTCCACGCTGTTATGTTGAGGTAAGAAACATTTGTATACAAGACTGGAATGCATGTGGAAACTCAATTGCCAAAATTGAAAAGACAATGCTGTTATTTATTCCTGCCCATATATACAGTCTACATTATTTCCTGATTTGAATTGTGCTCATTTCATATATCCATCAAGGAAATGAAGGTAACAATTACATTGGTAATTACAATTAATCGTGATGTCTAGAGAATTTGCTAGTTTTTTTTTGTGTATTTTTTCTTGAGCTTGACAATCAAAACCATGTATTTGAGTATTAACCTTTTGAACTCAACTATTCTTTTAGCTTCCTCCATTCAATGACAAAGTCCCCTGTGTCAGTCAGTCTACTGGTAAGTCTATTAAATGTACATTAGTTACTATTTAAAAATGGCATGCATCCTAAAAGCAGCACCTGTCCTCTTGGAGCTGCTCAAATAATACCATGCCATGACTTTATGATTTTACTTGAGTGTTTTATTTGTTTAAGAAAGCTCGAGTTGGTTGGACTTTTAATGGCAGGCTTGATAGCTCTGTGTAAGCAGAGGATTAGTAAAGCCTCAACCAACCTCATCATTCTTAAAAGCCACCAATGTGTCAGCTTTTTTTTTTCTTTAAGTGGCAGCCTCTTCATATAACAATTGATCCTTACCTTGATTTGTATTGATTATTTAGGAAGTCACTGCACTCCTGCTGTACCTTACATTATGGAGTCTATGAGACGGCAGGTTTGCGGTGAGTTTGGGGTCTGACAGTCTGTGGCTTGAATAGGTGTCATTCTTTTGCTTACAAACTTAAATCCAGGATTAGATATCTGGTGGCTTTCTAAACCATGTCCATATCTTTTCCTGCCTGTTTGTACAATCTGTAGAGCTTTGCATGCTCTGACACTTGACAAGTATCTTTGTATCCTCTTGTATATAATGCTTTTACTCTGCAGTAAGGGTCAGGTTGAATGTATTTTTTCCTCTGTGAAGAGCTGAGCAGTGCCATCTTAACCTTACTGACGTGGGCATAGTTAATTGGTTGCTAACATCTATATATACAGCTTCTGACTTATATTTTTTTGTAATTGCATTCCACATAACAGCATTTGACTGGAATTTTAATCTCTAGTCTAAACACTAACAATGGGTCCATGAGAGGAAATCTATGCTTTTCCAACTTTGACTTGCTGTACCTTGGGGTCTGTGCGCCATGTGTCAGAGACTCCTCCGCTGCATCCTATTGAAAGGCACTTGGATGGTTTTTAACTGACTTGCACCTACTAATGTTTCCTTTTGTATTCTCTTTACACAATCTTAAATAACCTATCATTTCTAAATGTAGTGACTTTTATTGATGTGGTTTCTTAGTATGCTGTTAAGAATTAACCTAAAAGCTCTTAATAAGGTTAAGTTGACTTGATTTTTGATGTAGGCCTACATCATAAGCACACATTTTAAAGTTTCACATGAATTGGATTATATATTTGTGACGCTTAAAATGTACACTGTTATGGCCAATTAATTTTTTATTCATCGTATCTGTTCAGAATGTTTCTCTAAAATCCTACATTTGCCAAGGTAATTCCAGACTGCTGCAGCGATCAGGGAATCTATTGATTGTATGTGTAAATTGTGTTTTGCTTTGCCTTCTTGGCTTACTGCTAGCCACCGCTACATGTTCTAAGTTTCACATTTTTGTAATCCAATCAGCCTTTATTGAAAATGATGCGTCTGAACCAAATCAAACTACATATCAAATTTCAGCATTACATTACAATTATTTGTATTAATCCTCATAGGGTAAATCACTAATGAATCTACTCTGAAGGAAGCAGAAATCTATTTTTTTTGATGTCTTTTACTGACTTAATGTGTCGTTCACAGCAGAAGACTACCAGCACATTGAGTTTGGCGTCGATGAGGTGATGGAGTCTGCTCCTGTTGGGGTGAAGGACCCTCTCTTCAAGGTGTCCAGCACCCTCAACCCCCAGGCTCCAGAGTTCATCCTGGGCTGCCAGTCGGTGCAGAACGCCCAGCAGGCGGCCGCTCCGTCGGCTGACGTAATGGACGGCGTCCATTTCGACTTGCTGGATTGCCCCGACTCGGAGGCGTCAGCGGTCGACAATCACCAGGTCTGCCAGGACTCAGACGGGATTTCTGGTGGCCCACGGGAGAGAAGGAAAAAGAAAAAACGTCCGCCAGGATATTACAACTACCTTGAGGGGTCTGCTGGGAACGGCGGCGGTGGTGGAACAATTGCAGACGGGATGCCCGTGCCAGGGCTACTGAATGGACATGCACTCCGTGCCCCAAACCACAGTGTTGACAATGTGGTTGGCAAGGCGTTGTTGGTGGCTGAACTTTCCTCCCCTGGCCCTGTCTCTGTTGTCACACCGACAGCTGTGGTGGTGCAAGCCAACTTTGCCTCCGTGGCCATAGTCGACCAGAGGACTTGTATTAGCCCTGGCCTCTCCTCTTTGGACTTAACAAGCAGAGCTGGCTCTTTATTAGACGGTAACAACGCAACGTCCTCTTCCTCAGCCTCCTCTCAAAGCAGTGGGGCAGCAGAGGAGCCCCAGATTGCAGATCAGCAGCCAGATAATTTGACTCCACAGAGTCCCACGCATGTGGATAGCGGTACACAAAGCCCCTGCTCCAAATCCCCTATTCCTCCCACAGCTTCTGTGGCCAGCCCCGTAGCCTCCTTGGATACTGCTGCTTCTGAACCAGAGGAGGCTGGAGACTTTGGAGTGGCCAATGGGCTCGCTGAATCCGATGCTGCTGTCAGTACAGATGGACACACAGATGACAGATGTGAGGCAGTGGGGCCTGTTCAGCCAGTTTCCCCAGACTCTGTGGCCCAGCCAGCTTCAGAACAGGTTCACGCATCATCCACCCCTCCTGCCAACCCTCCCAAATCCTGGGCTAGCCTTTTCCATAACTCCAAGCCTCTGCCTGGGGGCCCTCAGGCCTTTGTGGAGATGAAGAATGTTGTGGAGGTTGTGGCTCCCCCGTCCCCCGTGGTGCCAAAGCAACCTGAGAAAGCTGGGGAGGTCAAAGAAAGCCCTGTCCATGTATCAGAGGATCCTATGGCCCCTAAACTTGCAGGTAGTATTATTACCACGTGCACAGTTTATCTTCTAAAGATGGCCTCCTATGGTCGGTTCGGTTTCACTCTATTTCAAATGCGTTTCTGGCAGTAGCCAGACATCAGTGCTGTTTTTTCACTCCACTAGATGGCAACATTGAGTTGGTTGTGCTTTCGTTATTGTAGTCGCTAGTATTATTATTATTATTATTGGGGCTCCCTATTGTATTTATTATTATTATTATTATTATTATTATTATTATTATTATTATTATTATTACAATGTATTAGTATTAGTACAATTATTGTTTAAAGTGAAGAGTGTATATAATCAGCAGTGGTCCTTGCCATGAATGCTCATTGTTTGCCTCATGTAAAGTTTGGAATTTGAACACTAGGTGGTGATGGAGCATTCAGGATAGATATTTCATCTGTCACTGTATACATTTATGGAGCCACAGTTGAGCCTTACCATAGTTTGGTGGGGTTGTGCTGAAATTGATTACTAGATGGAAACATTTGAAGTGAAATTGTCTAATATGATGTTACACCACTAAAGAGGACATTGATGATAATCAAGTTGGCAGGACAGCTGAGCAATTTAATGAATTGCGTAAGAGCCTTGTATTTGATGTGGTAAAGCCCAAACGTAAAGCCTTCTCCTGGGGCCAGTGTGTGTATATATACAAATGCAGCCGGCTGGGACTCCCCCGACCAGCATATAACAGTCACTGCCTAAATGTTTACTTTAGTGTGATTGGATTCAGCTGACCAAAGAGTAATCTAAAAGGATCTCTGGAAACAAACCTTTTCAGACAAGATCTGCACACCAGGATGCAGGCTAACTAAAGTTGCTTGTAAATTTTAGCTGTAACTCCTAAATAGCCTTTGCTCTCAAGCAGATGCAATTGACATTTTTGTTGCCGGTTGGTAGGCTCTTTGTGGTGTGCTACGTTTGTGTTGTGTAGACAGTATGTTGAATATATGTCCACGTTTCCATGGGAACTGTTTGACTGGCAGCCTCCCTTCCTAGGCGTGGTACAGCATCTCCTTGCTCTCACTCATCCAGACCAATTGTGTCATTGTCACATGAGGCCAGAGTGGAATAAGGGACATTGTGGATTTTGGATACCCTTGTGTACAAGACTGTATTATACTAAGCTAATACATTTTGGAAGGGTACATTTAATTTGACTATGAATTAAGTATGTTTTGAAACAACAAACTGTTTGTTTTCATTTCCAGAACTTATTGACAATGTGAAGTTGATACACAAACCAGTGTCTTTACAACCGAGAGGACTGATCAACAAGGGGAACTGGTGTTATATCAACGCTGTATCCTTTTACGTTCATAATTGTGCCTTCTGGCTTATCGTTATTCTCTTGATATATACACATATAGATGTCAGGTGACTGCAGCCCAATAATCGCAGAGAATTTGCCATCCTATCTGCTCAATACCATGTCCACTTGAAGAGGATAGGCAGCATGAAATCATTGCCCAGTCTTAACAGTTTGTTGCTTCTGTTTAGTATGCAGTATAATTAGAGACGAGGGATGTGCTTTCCATTGTTTTGTGATGTTGCATCCTATGCTGGATGACACCGTAAAAGGACGCCATGGTCTGAAGTTACTTTTCTGTGCAATGTGCTCATCACACTGGGGGTAGTAAACGAAGCCAGGAAAAACCACGGTGGCTCATGTTTTAATCTAATCAAACCAGTTTGTGGAAAGTGACGACAAAGGAGGAACGCTTTCCCTATACTGTGACAAATGTCTGGTCTGCCGTTGGGAGAAGAAAATCTTCATGCCATGCTGTGACCAATACAAAATGACATGTTTTGGTCTGCGATTTCACTCTAGGCTGATTAAAATGTGGTTAAGGGCTTCTTTTTTTAATGAATGCTCTCTTCTGTAAGTTTAGTTCCAATACAGCCTATGGTACTTAATGATGCAGTAATCGCAATGAAGAGTCGCTGTTTCCTCTTAACTCCGTTTTCAGACCCTACAGGCTCTGATTGCGTGCCCCCCCATGTATCACTTAATGAAGTCCATTCCTCTGCATAATGACTCCCAGAGACCTTGCACCTCCACACCCATGATAGACAACTTGTAAGTAACCTGGAGCACGTATCTTCATAGTACAATTTATTCAGATGGTGCGTCATTGTGAATGAGCCGACGTGTCTTGATCAGTGATCATCGCTGTGTACACTTCTCTGCTCCTACCAGTGTTAGGCTTGTAAACGAGTTCAACAACATGCCTGTGCCATCAAAACCCAAACATCAAGGTACGTTTGTCTGACTGAATCGTCCTGAAGTCATCGTGTGTTTTTTATTGATTTATTTTTTTGTCAGTAATGCCGGTCTACTTGTTCAATCCTCAGCTGCTGGTGATAAGATAGTGAAAGACATTCGACCAGGTGTACCTTTTGAGCCAACGTACATTTATAGACTACTTAAACTCATCAAGTCAAGTCTCTCCGAGAAGGTATGATTTTGCTTCGTCATCATGTCCAGATAACCAACATCCCAAACCTTTTCTTTTTTATTAAGTTGTATGCAGTCAGTAAACAAAATGTTCTTTTTTAATTTCCCGACAGCACATTCTTAAAGACACAGGTATTGGTCAATACAGCTGAAAAAAGTCCTGGCTAGACTCTGGAGGCACACCTCATTTATGATTTAAAATGGAAACTATTTGGTGGATTCAGCACAAGTTTAGTTGGAGTGTTTCTCGTCGTCTTATCTTGCTTATCAGCCCGTTCCCCTTACACTCATCGAAGTCCCCTGTAGACTTGTGTGAGTGTGTATCCCGCGTATGTCGAGTCAATACTGTTGATGGTGATTTAAGATGAGGAAACACAGCTTAATTGGCATGACAACTGTGTTGTGTTCTCAGGGTCGGCAAGAGGATGCGGAGGAGTACCTTGGCTTCACTCTCAATGGACTGCACGAGGAGATGCTGGCTTTGAAGAAGCTCATCTCGCCGAATGAAGACAGTATGTGCTTATCTGAATGATCAGGATTAGAATAAATGTAGGAGTATCTGATGTCAGAGAAAAAGCCTGAACCGCTGAACTACACATTGACCATTATACTGTTAAATACGTGATGCTAGCTTTTATATTTCAGATTCAGGGTACTCTATTAATCCCTAAGGAAGTAGTTTGTCGCCATTGCTCAAGATGGGAAATAACACTAATTGAGAATATAAAATACAATGGAATTAAAAATAGTGGAAACTGTCTGTGATTGGCAGCCTCCCTTCCTAGGCATGGTGCAACCTTACTCTCACTCATCCAGACCAATTGTCACATGAGGCCAGAGTGGAATTGATTTCATTTGATAGTTGCCTACAATTACTAACATAATTTTGGTCGGTGTACATTTATGTACATTATTTTGTTTTAAGTTAGTTTTATTTTTTTTACTGTACCCATCACTTTACTTTTCTTTTTAATTGAATGTGTATAATAACAAATTAATATTTCAATGGTAGAGATGCTTCACATCAATTCCCCTCACAACAAGCTTTTCTTGCTATGGTACTCAGAGAAATCGTGGGGTTGATTAAGCTCATACTTTTGCAGAGAAGTGAACTCAGCGATACAAGTGGAATAATTAACTTTAAAGTGATGGCTGTAGTGAAAGTTACTTGGTTCAGGTCAGGTCCATTTCAACCATTTATCTTTATGTATTAATGCCTTTCATTACTACTAATACTACCACTACTATTGATGGTTGCCATTCTCTTTTGACCCCATTAGAAGCACCCACCACACCCAACGGCCCTGAGGCCCAGCCCGACGAGGAGGACAAACAGGAGGAAGGGAGTGAGGAGGAGTGGGAGCAGGTTGGACCCCGAAACAAGACCTCCATCACACGCCAAGCTGACTTTGTCAGCACTCCCATCACTGATATATTTGGTGGACACATCAGGTATGCAAGAGTTCAACATATTCTTCTTTGCTTTTGCCTCAAACTTGTATTTCTAAACTTGCATTCCTCTAGCCATGGCAGAAACCTTGATCCTCTATGTGAAATGTAAAAACACGAGAGCCAGAATAGTGTTTTGCTATGGTTGTCCGGGCCCCTAGGTCCTGCTGCTGCTGTTAAGCCTCTGGGTCCGAGCTCCAACCTCAGTATACACAGCACCACCACAAACCATACTGCTATATGGTGCGTCTAACCAGTCTCCAGCCCTTGGGGTTGCAGCTCCAACAGCCCGGTGGCCAGCAGCCTTAAATGTCAAAGTTCAACGGTGCACGTTTGCAAATGAAGCCTCTCCAAACTAGTTTGTGTAAGCTTGTAGTATCAGCAAGGGTGTAGGCAGCCTAAATAAGCCAGCTGTATGAGGTCTTGGCCTGGCGGGTTCCACTGGTTTCCCCAGCCTTCCAGGATGGTTTCCTCTCGGTCCATATCCACCCTCTAGAAAGGTTCACGTGTAGTTTGTGGTCTAGTGTACACCCTCTGGCAGGGATAGATCCCAACAACCTGGATCTCATTAACTGCAATGACATTCCCGGGAGAGAAACTAAATTCCAATGACAAAGATTAAAGATGAAAAGATTTAGGTCAGTATTTTCAGTCAGAACTACAAAATGTATTTTAGGTCAATGATGAATACCATCAAATGATAAAAAACTTGTATAGCACCTTTCGAAAGCAGGATACAAAGTGCTTTAGAGGACAATAATAAAGACAATAAAATATATATGCAGTACTAAATCCTAAAAATGGATGCAGTAAGATAAAACGGCACACAGTAAAAGCCATTTTGGAAAATTAGTCCAAAGAAGTTAAATATAAAGGGTCGGACTCGGCAAGCCTGATCCAAAGCCTGCAACAAGACATGAATACATATTAAATGTAGTATCTCAATTTCAGGTTGTATTTGTCAGGAAATCAATGTATCCCCGTTATACTATCATGATTTAAACTATCAATAAGTGATGCCAGTGTTCATTTCAAAATGTAGTTGGTCTAAAAGACCAGTTGTGTAGACAGCAGCATGTTGAATGTTGACAGCCTCCCTTCCTAGGCATACTACAGCATCTTCTTGCTCTCACTCATCCAGACCGTTTGTCATTATCATGAGGCCAGGATTTTTTGCCTACAACTAGAAAATGCATTTCCTGCAGGAAACGCGTGTGAATGCTGGAAGCTGAATGATAAGCGCAAAGCAGAAATATAAAATGAATTGATCTGAAGAATCTGAAAGTAGTAGTAGAAGCTGAAATAGTAGAAGAAGCTGAAAGTAGTAGTAGAAGCTGAAATAGTAGAAGAATCTGAAAGTAGTAGAAGAAGCTGAAATAGTAGAAGAATCTGAAAGTAGTAGTAGAAGCTGAAATAGTAGAAGTAGCTGAAAGTAGTAGTAGCTGAATTAGTAATACTAATAGCTGAAGTAGAAGTAACTGAAGTAGTAACAACACTGCTGAACGTCCTCAAAAAGTAGCCCTATCTGGCAACACTGTCTGAACGTCCTCAAAAGGTAGCCCAAACTGGCAACACTGTCTGATCCTCAAAAAGCAGCCCAATCTGGCAACACTGCTGAACGTCCCCTCGCTCGAGCGTCAACGTGAAGTCAACTGAAAAGGAATCAGTTAAACTGTGAAACTCTTAATAAATATAAATGCTATCGAAATTTCGTTTGGATATTATGGGATATACAAGTCTGTAGATTTGTGACATTTTTTGAACGAAGGTAAACGATTGAGAATTGATTTAGTTAGGCCTACGATGTGTAACTGTCAGAGATCAATGTGTAATCGATGTGTAACTGTGAGATCAACTGAAGAGAACCCGAAACTTAAACTGTGATTCTGAATAAATATAAATGCTATCGAAATTTCGTTTGGATATCGTTATTATTGAATATACAAATCTGTAGATTAGTGACATTTTTTTAATGAAGGTTAACAGTTGAAAAGTGAATGAATTAGTTACGACGTCTTAAACAGTGGAAGGTCCGCCGGTTACAATGGGACGAATGGTAGAATATGACGATTTGAAACTAAAACTGCGATACAGAAAAAAAGTATAACAGCTATCGAAATTTCGGGAACACGGCTAGATAGATACAAATCTCTAGATTTGTTTAATTGTTTGAACGATGGGAAATGGTTGAAATTTGAATTAGTTACGACGTAAAGCATTGGAAGAATAAGAGGCTGGGCCTATTGGAAAAATAAAGGTGAAAAAAGTAGAATAATTTGAAAAGTTGAATGAATATGAAAAATCTGAATAGATAGCCATAATGTCGTAACAAATCTGAACATTTTGATATTTGAATGGTTTCTGTAGCTGAAAGTATGAAGGAGAAGAGTGCCAAAAAACGTTCGGAAGAAGAATAAAAATAATAAAGATTTCGATATCTAGAGTGTGAATGCTCGAGCATTCACACTAATTACCAATTTGCATTACTCAAAAATGACCATAAACATCTTGTACATTTTGTAAAAACTCACAAAGCAGAAAAAAATAAAGTTGTTTTAACCTCAGTGTGAATCTCAGTCTTCATCATTGTTGTTGTGTGGGTTTCCCTGACAGATCGGTGGTGTACCAGCAGAATTCTAAGGAGTCGGCCACCTTACAGCCCTTCTTCACCCTGCAGCTGGACATCCAGTCAGAGAAGATCCGCACTGTCCAGGAGGCCCTAGAAACCCTGGTGGCACGGGAGTCTGTCCAGGGCTACACCTCGAAAACTAAGCAGGAGGTATGGCTTTTGTGTACCAACTCCGATCCACCTCTCCGGTCTGTGTTTAGATCATTGCTGTGGGCAGAATCTGGCGTAGAACATGATGTACAATGATTGTTGTCAGAGGTTAGCATTATTAGATATTACTCTGAGCCTCAAGTAGCTTTCCCTTGAGAGAAAAAAAACACTTCTATAAACATGTAAGGAGTAAACAACGACGGGCTGCCCCCCCCCCCCGCCCTCGGCCATGCCACGGACACCATGATGTGGCGATTTGCCAAGCTGTAGGTGGGATGGGGGTTGTGGATGTTGTGCAAGACTTTGACTGTGCCCCATGTACCTTTCTAGATTGCAGGGATGCAATTAGCTTTTTTCGGTCAATGTCGCTTTTATTACCTCAGTTTGGGTGACTTATGTGAATTGTCTAGATCCAAAGAGTTTGGGGGGGGGTGAGGGGGGTTATATGGACATACGCCAAATAGAAAGCTAGAAAGCATATTAACAATACAATGTTTAGACTTGTATATCAACGTGGGAGGATTTATATGCACTCAGCCCCTCCCTGCTTTCAGCCGCATTTTAAGTGCAGCGACGATTCCCCATGGATGGAATGGTCAGCCGAGGTAACATTTGGCTGACTAATAGAAATGAAGCATGCCAGCGAGTAGTTTACATTTCGGATGTTTATATTGTTAACTGCATTTTAAGGGACCCCAGTTAAGTCCCCTCTCAACAGAGCAGAGGATACACAACTGTCACAGCAGGGCTGTTTGTTTTAAAATTCTGTAAAGAACCCTTCAATCTAATCTATGTGTAAGCTATATCCAAATGTGTTTTTTAATATAAACTAAAGTTTGTTGGGACCAGGTCGTATAGTATGGCTCAGCAATAGGGTTGGGCAGTACACCGGTGTCATAGTCATCATTTTACAATACCATCATCACCGTGATTAATCAATAATAGCCTAATTCTAAAAAAATAAGGCATTTTATTCAAAAGTTCAGTTGTGGTCTGAATATGTGTCCTTTATAGTAGGGGTGCAAGAAATACCTCAAAACTTTAATCAAATACATGGTCCAAACCTCAAGTACTCGTGTACTCGTTTTGTTTTTTTGTTTAAGTGCGAAAGTTTCCACCAATGTACACTTACGGAAAGTCATGCGTTATATTCACACCAAAGCTCCACTAGCCATGCAATTTTTTACCTGCTTTTTACTGTTGTAGAGCTAGCGGGATACGCTTGTAAACAGCGATTTGTATGTTTTATCCATTGGGAACATTTTGAAGCATGAGGTGTATATGGTTTAAATGTGCTCTAGGTAACTTTTTTAATGGTAAAATATGCCAAACTCGTCCCCATACAATGCTGGGTATGAGTGAGTCAAGTGGTCTGTGAGAATGTCTCGTGCTGGTATCCGTCCCTGCCTCTGTAGGTGGCTAAATAGGAGATAAGAGTTTTTTTGCTGTTCCCTGTAGCCTGTGACCAATCAGGCAAGCTCTGAGGCCACTACTGCCTGTTGGTGTAGTTTGTGTATGCGCAACGGGACTTGGGGGTGACATCAAGAAGGAGGTGGAGTTTGTTTATTGTATACATTCGAATCCATGAAAGGGGGAACAGATTTTTTTTAATTCAAGCTAGCTCTTAACTTAACTAGCAAAAGTTCCCTAGAGCAGCAATAATTGCGAGGCTATTGTTTAGGGCAGGGTACTGTAATTTGCCTGTTTTGTATTGACCAAATGATGGTTCTATAGAGAGAAATGCTGCTGCCCGATGGCTTTGCTTGGAAGGGCTGTCTCCTCGGCAGGTAGACACCTGGGCAGGTAGACACCGCTAGACACACGGTACTCATACCGGTGATTGTGTCTTCAGTTCCCTGCATCAGATCGCTGTAATTTCAGAGCCTGAATATCTGATGTCTTTCCAACTTAAAAAAAAAAACTTCCAGTCTACATAAACTGCTATTGAGATGTGATTATTTTACACCACCACAGTAGCGCTATGCTGCTATAAATGTCACATTCAGTTTTAATGTTGGGACGTCCCTGATATATCCTGCTTTAAAACTGGCAGACATTGAATGGCTAGTTTCGGCAAAGGCAATTAGAAGACCCTGAAAAGGGGGCCCATTGTCTCATAATCCACCTATGGTTATGATATTGCCTCTACAGGTTGTGATTTTACTTTTTTCGATGTGGGCTAGATCTCCTTTTTCACTCTTCATGTATTTGCATCCCTGAAATTGAGTTTGTAAATCGGCCTCTATTCAGAGGCGGTGATTTTAAGAAAACATTCTCACTAGTCTTTGGTCCTTTAAGAGGACCCACAAAGCAATCCATCAGTCACGACATCAAAGCTCCTAAGTAGCACTAAGAACTGCCTGTTCTGTTTCCTTTCCTGTGTTAAACTTTGTGGCATAATTGCATCAGTGTCTCATGGATAGAATTGCAGTTTATTGGTCCTTTTGATAGCGTGTATAGGTTCTCTACTGCAGCGTCTAAAGGGCCGTCTCTCTCTCTCTCTCTCTCGCTCTCGCTCTCTCGCTCTCTCGCTCTCTCTCTCGCTCTCGCTCTCGCTCTCGCTCTCTCTCTCTCTCTCTCTCTCTCTCTCTCTCTCTCTCTCTCTCTCTCTCCATAGATTGAGGTCAGCCGTAGAGTGACTCTGGAGGAGTTGCCCCCGGTGCTGGTGCTCCATCTCAAGAGGTTTGTGTTTGAGAAGACTGGAGGCTGCCAGAAGCTGATCAAAAACATTGATTACCCTGTCGATCTGGAGATCAGCAAAGGTATGAGCCCTCGCATACGAACCCACCCGATGGGATCAAATGTGTTTGTTGTACTACCCTCCCCACCACCACCACCCCCGCCTGCTGCAAAAAGGAACAGGCAGGTGACATGTCACTGGCTTTTGGGGAGATATTCCTTGTGCATTTTAGATTTTAGGGATAAAATGCACATCTCACATGATGGCTATCTGTGTAATGAGCTTGTAATATTTTTTTATGGCTGTATTGACCAATGCACTTTTCCACAAAGGCTGCCTTTAGTGTATCATTTGGAAAACTCCTCACCTCAATGTTTTTCATGGCATAGTCCACGATACATACGCAGCAAGATGCGTTTTCACATCACATGGTTTTTTGACAAAAGGAATGTGTGCAATGATAAAGTTACATAGAGCAGGTAGAGGTTATTCATTGTTATGTTAAAACACTACTGCGGTGCTATGATTCCTTTATGGCGCTCTGGAGATGAATGTGTTTATATTGTGTTCTTTCAGATCTCTTGTCCACTGGAGTGCGGAGTAAAGTTGTGAAAGGCCTCAGAGTGTACAGGCTATTTGCAGGTCTGTTGGAAGTTCTTTACACAAATCGTTAACAATACTGATTGATTCCTAACTTTAGTTTTTTATACATTCATTGTATAACGGGCACAGAGCCGATATTAATGACTTGGTCTGACTTTGTTTTACATTGCCCCCCAGTTGTCTATCATCACGGAAACAGTGCAACGGGTGGCCATTACACTACAGATGTCTTCCACATTGGTCTGAACGGCTGGCTGCGCATTGACGACCAGGCGGTCAAAGTCATCCACCAGTACCAAGTGGTGAAGCAGATCGCGGAGCGCACTGCTTATCTGCTGTACTACCGTCGGGTGGACCTGCTGTAGACGCACGCATGCACAGACACACAGACACACACACACACACACACACACAGACACACACACAGAGACACGCACAGACACACCTACCTACTGTTCTCAACTTTTTTACAGTCACCACTCAAATTGCTCTCAACTTTACTCAGATTCTCACACACACACACACACACACACACACACACACACACACACACACACACACACACACACACACACACACACACACACACACACACACACACACACACACACACCTCATGAACAAGAACACTGCCCTTTTCTCTTGCAAGTTTTGTTTTCTTCTCTTTCCCTCCCTGTCCTGCTTTCCAGAGAACCAGCTCTTCCTTCACCGTGTTCCTTGCATTGTTTTTGTTGTGGAGCAAGCAAAGCAAGCTGCATTCAAAAAGAGTGACGGAGTCCCCCCCCCCCCCCCCGTGACTGCTTTCTCTTCTCTGTGCACCACTGCTGTTTTTTTATGCCACAAGGAGGGACTGTTATAAAGTATGGGGGATTTGAGGGGGTGTTGTAAACTGGGACAGCTTTAGCTCCAACTGAGCTCACAGCTCGGCTCATATGGAAACACAACTATTGGGACAGCGTTGCCTCTAACTGAGCTTACAGCTTGGCTCATATGGAAAAACAACTACCACACTGGGCTGCAGTTGGACCATTGGGATTTTTTTTTTTTTGTTTGGATTACCTGCCCAATTCTTGTTTTTTTTCCACCTGAAAGAAAAATGTATTGGACTGATCAGTGTTTTTGCTTAACCGAAGGGAGAACTGTTGTGGTAATAAATTGGCAGCAGACTAACAACCTGACACAATGCGCCATAGAGCATTGAAAAACAACAAAAAAAGCCCAACACCAGCAAAACTACATGACGTCATCACGTGCGTCTGTAGGTTCCCTTCACTGCTGCCATCTCCCATTCCTCCTTTAGTCTTGTTTTGGTTTGGTTTTTGATGCTTTCAAAACTTGGTAAGACTTGAGCCACCAGAGGGCAAAATAAGGAGTTTTTAAAAGTTAAACTGAAAACTGCTTCCGTGATTGAGAGAACCTTGTGTGATTTCTTGGGTTTAGTTAGAAGTATCTAAACACATTTTTAAGCGCTTTAGAATTTAAGTAAAAATAATAAACAAGAAGCCTCGGTGGACATACACTAACCAATGATTAAAGGCAACAACACAAGGATGCACATTTTTTTGCATATATTTAAATACAAATAAAATGTAATGTAGTTAACATGTTCAGCTCCTGGTGGTTTGTGCTTGGTTGCAAACTCTGAATAATGGCCCTGAAGATATGGCTACCAATAAAGATGAGTGTCATTTGCATAATCCCTCTTGATCAATATGCATTTCCTTTTCCCTGTATTCCTTTTCCATCTTTTTCTGTATCGACTGAAAAGGTTTCAGTGGTGTATAGGTAACATCAATGTTATTATGAGCCACATCGCTCCTTTACTCCCAACATGGCAGAAATGAGGGGGGCTGCCTTATAGGTTCATGATGTCATTTTTTTGTCACTCTTGATGAGCCTGGTCCTATAATGGCAGCATCTGTAGAGCTAATGTCTAAAGTGCTGGGACAATGTACCTAGTCTATAGTTGTTTTTTTTTGTTGTTTTTTTTTTGCTCAAGATGCTAGTCCAAGACATCGGTATACCGTGGAGAAGTGGCACCTGTGTTTGGCTTTAAAAAAAGTCCCCAAAATGTGCACACAAGTAAATTATTTTGGCTTTTGTTGAAGACATTGACTGACACTGCATTTGCATCATTGATTGCATCTTTTTTTTTTGTTACTAAAATATTGCTTTTGTTGGATGTTCCCTGTTCTTTCACCGCACTCTCCCAAAAAACCATGCCCCATGGAAATGTGCATTGTAATTGCTAATACAAAAAATCTCCCAGGCTAAAGCACAACAATGAATAAAATTTAACACTTTGCTTGAGCTATTTTTTTTCAACCATAATTCTGTTCTGATCATTTTGCTTTAAATTCTATCCGTTTTCATACTGTCAGTATTAAAATGAAATGAGCTATCCATATTGTCAATATTAACTTTTTCAGAAGAAAATCTGATGAATTATGTTGCTTTGTCCCATTACATGGAGATTTATTGAAACGAGGTACTTGACTGGCAATGGGTCTTGTCTATTGTGGCAGTCTACACATAAACTGCTGCAAACCTCAAAAATGCCATTCATGCATTTTTGGTACTTGTATACAGATTCCTAAATTTGTAATTTGTTCATTTAAAATTATAATTTAATCTACTATATCTTGTATAGCTTGAATAATAGTACCCAGGACTGTTTTTCATTCAATTCATCCTATGCCCCAATTAAAATGTTGGGGCAACTTCTATCCTGAGATGCATTTGGTACTGATTTAGCTGTATCTGTTATGGGTTTCAAAAAGTTCCCAGGAAAACCAAAGGACATGGACCCTGCTGCCTTCCATGGGATGATAACATCCACCCTCAAAGTTATACTGTCACACAACTTTACAACAACATGCAGCATACGAAGTCTGCTCCACTCATTCCATACAGGAAAGGATTTTGTTCATTGATTGCTGAACTGAGATGGTTTAAATTTGCTAATGGATTTGTCACCATCTCTAATGTACCCATTGTGGCATTCTTGGTTTTCTTTTACCTTTGAGTATGTTTTGGAGGTGAAAATGTAAAAAAAAAAACACCTAACCAGTCTGACTTTTGTTGTAAACATTTTATCTCAGTCCGATGATGGTCATGTAACGTGCTGGTAAAATGCTTCAATTATGTCATTATTTCCAATGTGTGCTCCTAACACTGTTTGCCACGATTTGTTAAGATATTGACCTGCAAATCAAAGTCTATACTGTCTGTTAAACTTAAGCCTTCAGCATTCTATTTTTGTTTATTGTTCAAGGTTGTGCAGAACGCAGTTTGCTAATGAGGCAGTCAGAAGACTACTTAGCTTTCTAATATACCTGCAGTTTCTACACCTTGGCCTACAGAACAATGTGCACAATTAACCAAAACAAAAATCATTAAATAAAGGATGAAAAAAAGAATGGATCCGTAAAGTTTGTTTATTTGTGACAAGAGTAGTTGTATGTTTGTAGCAAGTCCCCAAATATTTTGGTCATCCCCTTGTGTTTCTTCTACCTGGTCTACAAAATAATTTGGTTTATTCCATCTTCTACCTCTAAGCAAGTCCAAAGCACACTTTCTCAGTGCCCTGAATATTTTAAAAGGGTGAACAGGATGCAGGCCCATTATTGAAAAATCTGCCAACAAAGCGTTTTCCTCCCTTGTAAGTCTTACTAAACTTCACATATGGCCAACTGCAGGACAAGCAGTATTTCACTTGAATACCTGACTATTCCAATTGAAGCATTTTCCTAAATCTGACGGCACTACTACAAGCTGGTCTTTTGAATATAGCCAACAGCGCGGAAGAGAAATTACAACCTTGGACACCCACTGATAGACCACCTATACTCAGAAGTGCCCTTTCTCAACCACTCAAGAATTAGACGTTTATAGTTGCTTTGGCTCGGTCTTGCTTTTTTAAAGCATTGAGTGGTCGGTTCTTGCCATGCAGAAGACTAGTCTCCGCCTATACAGCGGAACCCAGCAATTTGTAATTCTTGTGGTTGTGAGCCTGGGTTACAACGATAGCATCAAAATGAGTTTAATTGCCATTTACATGTTTTTATGTTATTGTGCAGAGCTCGTCATCCAAAGGTGGTTTTGATTATACACAATATTATACCTATTTTAAATGTGTACAACAACATGCTAAGAGTAAGGTCTCTACATCTCTGAGTATCACAGCACATGGTCTGCTGGTCTTAACCTAACATTGCAGAAATGGATTCTGTAGTCAAGCCACCTTGTTTTCTTATGTTCATGGCTATTTACACTGGCTCATAACCTATAAACCTTACATCACTATCAGAGACTCTACCACAGACTCCTATAAAATAGGAGGCCACAGAAGGCCACAAGCAGCTAGGTTTAGGTATACAGTTATTTATTATTATCCCGGAGATGAATAAAGATTGAGGGAAGCATAAGTTGGTATGCAATTCAAAATGCTTTGTGTTTTAGGGTTTTCCAAGGTCACTTCATGCACGCTTTAAAACATGAGCTGTAGCGATAGAGTTTCAATGGTTATTCTTTCCGCTGTTTGTTGACTCAGGATCATTTCATCTTGACAACAGCCTTGAGGCATGAAAGCCAGGTATTTACTCCCTTACGCCAGTCGTTCAACATGTTACCAAAGCTCAATCTTCAGGGCTTTTCTTGGCTTCAACTATAAATTCCATTGTGTGTGTGCGGGTGCAGGCGCAGGCGAGGGCTGGGTGTGCTTTACATTGAACCATCCACCTGTTGCTTCTACAACCAGGCTGCAATAAGCCTACTGGCTATTGTCTTATTTGCAAATGTTTTAAATCCAAATCTAAAAAAAATATTTCCATGGGTACAAAGGTTACAATTAGGCCTCGATTCCTAATTCACCCTCAACCCTTTTAAGGCCCCCCTCCGGGTGTCTGTGGTATTTTGTTAGGAATATAGTAATATAATATAGGAGTATAGTAATATATAGGATTATAGTCATATAATATAGGAGTACAGTAATATAATATAGGAATATAGTCATAATATAGATATATAGTCATAATATAGGAATACAGTAATATAATATAGGAATATAGAGGTCAACATACTGTTTTCTATGTATTGGTATAATTAATAAGGTATAATTATATACCTTATATAAGGTATCATTTTAGCGTCTTTTAGGTATTAATTTAGCATCTTTTAGCAATTGTATTTTTCTAAGCATTGTTGTGATTGTATTTATTTAGAGTTAAGATGTGTTATGTTGTTTTTATTGTTGCTATTGTTGTCCCACACTGGAAATAAGTACACTGTAGCTGTTATCTCATCTGGGCCTTTGTGTTGCTCGTCCTAAATAAATCAAATGAAAAAGGGAGACCCCAGATTAGGGTGGGCAGCAAAATTCTGATTTTAAAAAAAGACCAATTTAGTCAATCTAGTTGTCTTCTGATAATGTAAAATAACACTGCCTATATGGTTTCATATTAGACCTATTTATGAAATTAGGATGTTCAATAGGCAAATGCAAAGTTATCCTTGGCCTGATGCCAAACATTATATTATAGAGAGAAAACGAGCACCCTCCTCTGGATACACGAAGCATAACAAGAACCTATGATTTGGAAATGGGGAAGATATAACAACCATCCAAGTAGTGGCTGACCATAACATGAGCTCTGCTCATCCTCCCATCAGCACTGAACATACCACTAGGAGGGGCCGATGAAGCCTGGGTCCTTAGTGTGTGTGTGTGTGTGTGTGTGTGTGTGTGTGTGTGTGTGTGTGTGTGTGTGTGTGTGTCACTGACGCACTGTATTGTGTGCCAAAAGTGTTTAAACCTATTTCATACAGTATCAGTATAGGCTGTATTGTGTATTAATCAGATCTGCTATAATAATAATAATAATTTTCTATTTTCTTCTTCTGTCACTTGTTTAATGGTATCCTAAAAATGCGAAACAAATATATATTTAAGTTATGCTATAATAGGCCTTTAATTTGAGCTTTTTTACACGTCACGTAAAAGTAGGATTCAGCCTGCAACTGTCCTGACACGGTCCGGTTTATATCCCAGTAAATAGGCCTACTATAGTATTAACAGTGATATTATAACATTCATAAATAAACGGTATTAATAGGACTAGAGCAAGATGCTGACTGGACTTAGTCACTGCCTGCCTGCAGACTGATCTCCGCAAGCTGCGAGCCAGTGCGCCGTAGCCCGCGACTGCCAAGAACATAGCCTACTTTAAGGGAGGATAGGAAGCCAGGGAGGATAGGAAGCCAGGGAGCGAGCGGCTCCAGCGGCGCTTCTCTATATAAGGACGTGAGGAGACGAGGCGAAGCCACAGTATCCCTCCCTCCACCCTGCAGCCTCCACCCTGCAGCCCAGCAGCAGCAGCAGCACCCTACCGCTGGGAGCCACCAACACACCGGTAAGCACGTTGCTGTACGCTTAGGTTTTTACCTATTATATGTATGTTTAAAAAGAAAAGAAAGTAGCCTATTATTTATTTATTTTTAATAACCATCTGTTGGACCAGGGTTTTTTTTTTTTTTTTTTGGGGGGGGGGGGGGGGGGGGGGGCTATAAATGGCTACAGGTAACCTACACGTGGGTTTTATCTTGTATCTGCTTTTTGCGAAGTTATTGCTGCTCTGTTCCCTTCTCGGATACCAGACCCAGGAGGACCTCAGCAGGCTGCTTTAGCGGTATGGGCAAGGTGCTTTTTTTTTTAGCTTTTCCTTACATTTGCATATTGAAAGTATCATATCTCCTGCCATATGTGTCACATCGGTATCACATTTGCTGGAGCAATGAGAAGGGCAGAAAAAAGCAAAAGGTGTTTGAGTTGAAGTGTGAAAAAGGGCCGCCGGGCTGCAGGGTGTGGTGCGGGGGCTGCTGGCAGACCCTCCGCTGGCCGCAGCCTGTTGACTCAGACCTCCGCGCCAGACCTCAGACTCCCTCCCAGCCAGGGGGACAGAGGTGAAGGGGGAGACTCAAGGACCTCTATCCTCCTCCCTTGTATCGACAACATCTTCTAATATCTCCCCCCCCCCCCCCCCCCATCTCTCTCTCTCTCTCTCTCTCTCTCTCTCTCTCTCTCTCTCTCTCTCTCTCTCTCTCTCCCCTGTATTTTTAACCCATTTTTAACTAATCTGTTATGGTTGTAAACCAAATGATCCATATATTATGGCTATTCTTGCATTTAGTCATCTGTGGAAACATAGTTTACTTGTTAATTATTTGCTTCAGATTTCTCCCTGAGTATAAGTGACCAACACAATGAATTGGTTTGTGCTGTGATAGGTTGCTCTTTCATGTTCATGATGATTATGGTGGCGATTAAGGGGTGACACATTTTTTGATTGTGATTCACTATTAGTGGGAATTATCATTTTTGCATAACAATTTTCATTTTCGCTGAAAAAACTATTAACATTTGTTGGGGGTCTGTACCAAACAAACGTCTGGAGTAAAAATGTGTAGGCCAGGGCATCTCAGCAATACAGTACTTAATGTATAATGGTGTTATTAATTTACATTTACACATTTTACCCTTATCAAAAAAATTGCAGCTCCTGCTATTGGATATTACACTTGGCCATATTGTGATTTCGACATTTTGATTAATTGTTCAGCCTAGTGGCCATACCCTTGCGTGTGTGTGAAGAATGGTAAGTTGCATATCTGTTCCCGATGACCAGATGACACCAGGTGTAGTTAAATACCCGGGAAGAGAAGATCATTTGTTTTATTAAATGGACGTCTACTTGACATGGAAGCTAACAGTGTTGGATTGCTTTAGTTTCATTCTCTCCGCTGGTGTTTGAGTGAATATTGGGCTTGCATGCCTGGACTTGAGACTGGGTCCACCATGTTGGCTTGCAGCGGGGGAGAGCCCCTCATGGAGTGCTTGTTCCTCCCTGCAGGTCGTGTGTCCGGAGGAGCAACAACAAAAGCCATCGTCCACGCACCTCCACCAGCGCTCTGTACCACCGCCTCAGACCCCCACGCGGGACAACCCGACCACAGGGTCAGACGACCACCATGACGTGCCTACAGACTCTGGTCTTCCTCCTCGGCCTGGCGCTGTGTGCCGGGCCGAGCGCCGGCCTCTATCTGCCCGAGTCCAAGGAGCTCCGGCAGCTTCTCAGCCGCTACCGGGAGGACATGGACCAGAACAGCACCGGCAGGAGCCGCCGCGCCGTCCGCTGGTCCGACCGTGAGGAGATCATCCAGCTGCACAACAAGCTGAGGGGGGGAGTTTACCCCACCGCTTCCAACATGGAGTACATGGTGAGACCCCCTTCGTTTCACAATGAATAACCCTAACCCTCCATTTGAAATAGAAATGTTACCTGATTGACAGTGCTTAGGTTGGAGGTCTGCCTCAGCACAGATGCATGTTGTTTTGCTGTACTTTTCTGTTCTTGTGTTGGTCTACTATAGAGAGCCTTTGTTTTGATATTGCATGCTTGTAGAGCAGTGATTGATGTGTAACCTAAACAAAGAGCGTTGGGTGGATAAAGAAAGCCTTCTTCTCTGCTGGAAAAGATGATCTTAGATGGCGGGTTGTCACTAGCATTCCAGGCCTCGCTTTTTTTAGGACGGAAATTAACGTTGACTCAACCCTCACCTTTTACATTGGAAAGCGGGGGGGTGGGGGGGGGGGTTTGAACATAGGATACCAGCAAAGGTATTGAAAGGAAAATTATAGCATCAATGAATGTAGTCCAGTAAAGTATGAGTATAACATGGCATTCTTTAGTAGGAAAGGGGGTAAATAGAGATATGGAAAAACAACTGGTGACGAGGTTACGTGGGGCACAATGGCGGTCTGTATGTCTGGAGGTCGGCTGGGATAGGAAAGGATCGGAGGTTTCCCTCTTCCCGGTGGGTTTCCAAGCTTTTCCAAGTGAAAACTAAGTCAACGACGGCACATAGTGCTGTTTTGTATCTCACTTTGTTTGTATTTGTGGGTGCATTCGGAGACCACCACGGTGGAAATGTACTGGGGGAATTTGAGCCCAACTAAAAGGAAACCTCTCTGGTTGCTAATCCTGCTCATCCTAACTCCCTATCTTAATTTGTTAGTCTTGTTGCGTAATTCATTTACAGCAGATGTGGCTCATCTCATCTTATCATGCAGACAAATGAACTTGTTCCACTCCTATGTCCTCTTCCCCTCATCTCCCCCCCCCCCCCCCCCCCCCCCCAGGTATGGGACGATGAGTTGGAAAGATCAGCCACTCATTGGTCTGAGGAGTGCCAGTGGGAGCACGGACCCCAGACCCTGCTCATGTCTATTGGGCAGAATCTAGCTGTTCACTGGGGCAGGTATACAAGTCTCTTGCACACACGCACGCACGCACACACACACACACATACACACATACGCGTCAACTCAACATGATTTTCTGGGAGCAGTATGTTGTTCCATGCTGAGTCATAAAGCCTGTGGTATGTGTGAATGAGCCGTTGCTTGCTGCACCAGTACAGTGTGTGTGCGACCGACTTTGTTCCGTGTTAGTGTGGGTGTAGGGTCGTGTCTTTCTGGAGGGCGGGTGCAGCATGGGGTAGGTGCTGTAAATTGCTCTTTCATGTGAGGACTGTGTGCGGAACCGCTTCTTGTTACCTCAGCAGATATCCAGCAGACAGAAACCTGCTTTCTCTGCCCCCTCCCTCTCTCTCTCTCTCTCTCTCTCTCTCTCTCCTTTTTTACGGCAGCAAAATGTACTACAAAGCATTTTCCCTCCCCTGCTCTGCCACTGGCCATTTATGCACTTGGCACTTTTCAATACCGTAAAAAGCGATGTTTACAACAGGGACTGGCTTTGATTTGTCTGGCTGTGTTGCTATGTTTAGTTTTTCCTTGTGTTTTTTCAGCCGGGTCTGATTTCCTGTGCTATGGACAGGAACAAGTTGTAGTTCTGTATGTCAGGTCAAATCCAGACTGATTATTTGAGTCTTGAGAGAAGGGGAAGGCTAGAGAGCTAGCTAGGCTGGTGTAGTGCATTGAAAGCTCAGCCAAAACACAGACCATCTCTGCCAGAATATTCCCCTTGGCCCCTGTTGGCTTGATGCAATGCCATTTGACTGTGTGTGTGTGTGTGTGTGTGTGTGTGTGTGTGTGTGTGTGTGTGTGTATGTGTGTCTCTGTGTTTGGATGGATGGATGTGTGTGACTGAATCTGTGCCTGCATCTTTCTGTTTGTTTGTTTGTGTGTGTGTGTGTGTATTTGTGTTTGTGTGTGTGTGTGTGTGTGTGTGTGTGTGTGTGTCTGGTGCGTGTGTGCATGTGTGTCTAATTCATTCATATAAACATGCCTTTCTGTGGCATCCAACTTGCAGGTACCGCTCGCCAGCCTACCATGTCCAGGCCTGGTATGACGAGGTGAAAGACTACACCTATCCCTACCCCCAGGAATGCAACCCCTGGTGTCCAGATCGCTGCTCAGGGCCCATGTGCACCCATTATACACAGGTACAAGATGCACCCATTACATTATACGAAGGTACAAGATGTACCCATTACATTATACACAGGTCCAAGATGCACCCATTATACACAGGTACAAGATTCACCCATTATACACAGGTCCAAGATGCACCCATTACATTATACACAGGTCCAAGATGCACCCATTATACACAGGTACAAGATTCACCCATTATACACAGGTCCAAGATGCACCCATTACATTATACACAGGTCCAAGATGCACCCATTACATTATACACAGGTCCAAGATGCACCCATTACATTATACACAGGTACAAGATTCACCCATTATACACAGGTACAAGATGCAGTGTTATAAAGCCATTCATAAACTCAACCCTGCATCAGGTTCTTATACAGTAGAGGGGGGAGGGGTCATGGTAGCTCCAATGCAGAGGGTCGTTAAAGGAAGAGAAACCATTCCTACAAGGGAATTGACCAGACCTATTAATTCCCCGGCCTTAACTTTGTATTTGTATTTTTCAAAATAAACTCTCCTGCTCCTGCCTGCACCTTAAAAAAAACCCAATCACTGGCATCTGGGAGCCATTCCCAGACATACCAGTCTCCTCGCTGCTTGACCTATTTTCCCTCAGAGACGGGTTCATTGCCACATTGCAGTATCCTCATTCTCCGCCTGTCCTTCATTTCCGGGAGAATGGGTTATATACAGTGGTCCAGTCGGCCTCACCCACAGATACTGTGAACCTTCTTACACAGTTACAAACATCATTACAGACATCATGACATACATCGTGGTCTGTAATGAGGCATTGGCTGTTCCTAGTAAAGTTGTGTATTTATAGACATTATCAATTAATGTGGTTTCTGTACCATGTACCTCCTATCTCTATATAAAAAAAATACTATTTAAGTCAGGTGTAAATATTGGCCCATTTCCCATCCTACACCAAAATAAGGAAAATGAAAAACAAGAAAAACAAACTTCCCGTACGATGTGCATCTCTAACTGGGATGAAGTAAGTGAGCAGACACATGTCTCTGACCCTAGGGCCCCATAATATGAATCTGTCTCTGTAGACTGTCACATAGTTCTTCTGGTAAATCCTTGGGAGGGCTGAAAGAGGTCTGTGTGCCTTGTCTTGGCAATCATGCATAACCATCCTATGATGATTTCTGCTAACATAGGAATGTTGCGTTCTTCTCTTTATTAGCTGGTCTGGGCAACCACTACCCGAGTGGGGTGTGCTGTGCACACATGTCCAAGGATGAACGTTTGGGGAGAAGTATGGGAGAATTCTGTTTACCTCGTTTGCAACTACTCCCCCAAGTAAGATATTCCTCCCTCACGTACCACCATGAATTAACATCTATGCTGTCTCCAGCCTTGTGAACATGCTCTCTACTTCATACACAATAGACATATGTAGCCAGTTATCTCACAGCATGTAGTGAATGTAGCACTAGTGGTAGCAGGGCCAGCCTTACCATGCCTGAGTATTTGCCTGAAAAGTGTGCTTGACATATTGAGGTCATTAAAACTCCTGTAAAAAGTAAGAATAGAAAAATAATGACGGGAAGGGAAAGAAAAATATAAGCTGACCAGCCACTGCAGAGGCAACAGGGAGTGTTTTTAGGAGCCTTTGGGACTAATGAGTATTAAGTGTAGATTATGTGCCAAAAAATACTGGAATAATTACATGAGCAGGGGTGCAGACACTGACACTTGAATGAGGATTAGTTTCCATCCAGTCAAGCTGCCCCGTGTTGTGTCCCTCCCCAGAGGCAACTGGATCGGAGAGGCTCCGTATCAGCATGGACGTCCTTGCTCCCAGTGCCCCCCCAGCTATGGAGGAGGCTGCAAGAACAACCTGTGCCACAAAGGTGAGCCAAACTCATAAAGCCAAAGCCAAAATCATCTGATTGGTAAAGCTGAATACTTACGCCTAAACAAATATATTTCCCCATTTTATTAGACACAAACACTCGCACCGAGTCTGAGGATATGAATGAGGTGGAGAAGCCTCAGGTCCCATCGCTCCCGCGTCCCACCACCAAGCCAGCTCCTAAACCCAAACCTGCTGCCCCAAGGAAACCTACCGCCAGGCCACCCAGCCCTAGGGGTATCCCCCCCAGGACCTCCTCTGCTAAGACGCCGAGTCCCACCCACCTAGGTAGCAATCCATCTTTGGCTTGTAATTCTGCACGTTTCATTTCTATAAAGCTCGGTTCTGTCTTCCACATCTCTTCCATGTTTCGTCTGATGTCTCGTTTGCTCCTCAGCTCAAAACATTAAGTGTGAAACCAGGCTGCGTGACAAGTGCAAAGGAGCAACTTGCAACAGGTCAGTATTTCCTGTTTAATATACAGTATGTGTATGTTGTATTCTTTTTGTATGTTGTATTGCTTTATAATTATCACGGTGATCCTTCCTAACTCAAACCAATGTCGTGTCGCCAACTCTTTTTTGAATCTGCAGATATAAATGTCCTGCAAACTGTTTGAATAAGAAAGGAAATGTGTGGGGTACTCTCTTTTATGATGTGGTAAGTCATTCTGAATCTCACATTTCTACACTGCACAAACATTGATAGGGAATGTCCCTCATGCCAGTCTTCACTGTATTTATCACAGCTATCAAGTATTTGCCGCGCCGCCATCCATTTTGGTGCGGTTGATAACAACGGGGGTTTTGTGGACGTTACCAGAATGGACAAGTTTCCATTCTTTGTCAAGGCCACTAAAAACGGCATTGAATCCCTCAGGTAAACATTGCTGCTTTGCTGCAAGTTTAATACCAAGAGAGTACTACGATCGCACTCACATTTACTTGTGCAATTACATTTATGACAGGATTACTGTGACTTCAAATGCAATATGAATGAGTAGCAGTGGCGGCTGGTGACTTTAGAAATGGGGGAGGACAGGAGGCATCTTTCAGGAGTTATTATTCTTGATGAACCCATGATGTATTCTTTAAAAGAACACACACACACACACACACACACACACACAGTGTACAGGTTATAGGCTACTCTGTGTACTGTTGGCACACTTTCAGCTTTTGTGTGAAGAAAGAGATACTGATACTAAGATTTGGTAATGGTTTACCGGTATTTCAACATTTGTTCTTTTTTATCTTTTTGATCTCCCTCTTGCCTCTCAAAAATAGTTTGGAGCAACCTCCTCTGCCTCTATGGACCAGCCTCCTCTGATGTGTAGTAATAAGTGTCATTTTCATAAGTCAGTACATACTCATTTTGTGGTTTTCTTTTACAGCAAATATAAACCTAGCAATGCGTTTTCGGTGGCCAAAGTGGAAGGTAAGCCAGGCTATTTTTCCTGAAGAATACCATGGCAACATTTAATATGGCTTTTTCATTGCATCACATATCTGTACTACTTGGCTTTTCTTCTTAGAAATGTCCATTGACTGTTATACGACAGTGGCCGAAATCTGTCCCTTCAAGAAGTCCTCATCCAACTGTCCAAGGTAACTTCTACCTTCTATCATCAAATATAGTTCCAATGAAAACTAAATGCTAATGATGATATAATAATAATAATAAAAAAAAAAAAATGACATTTCATATTTCAGTAGAATATGTGGTTGAACATTACACTATTGCATACAATATAGGGTGTACACACAGTAAAAAGGACATGCACACAATAGAATCAGATACTGCCCTATACATGTATTCTAACGACAGCCACACATATTTATTCTCAATACATTACATGGCGGTTGAAAATATTCCATGGTTGCCAAAACAAGATATTCTTAAACTTGAATTGCGATGTTTGTATTGTTCTTTTAGAGTCTTCTGTCCAACCAGCTGCAAGGGCCAGCCATCCTACTGGTCACCCGTTATTGGGAACACCATCTACAGTGATGTAAGTACCTCGGTACTCTTCATTCAGAACCAAAGATTGCATGAGCATCAACATCAATCGCATGATTTATGTTAGAGGGATTGCAGACTGATTGAAGAGGGTTTCGGTGAGAGCACTGTAGTCTTTCTGGTGCAAAGCAACTGTGGATAGTCAACATTACAAGAAAGAGAGTGACGATGAAGTAGTACGATGCCAACGATGTGTCTCCCATTGCAGTGCCATGGGCACACATACTAGCTTAGCCTTGATGAGGCTAAAGAGAAGGAAGACAGTTGTATATATTTTTGTAATCAATAGTTTAAATTAGGGCTGAACAATTAATCAAAATGTTATCAAAATCGCAATATGGCCAAGTGCAATATCTAAATAGGAGCTGCAATAGAGTGGTGCAGGGATGATGTATTTTTGTAGGCCAACCAGGAAGTGAGCATCGCCCTGGGTTCCCTCGACAAAAAGCCAATGGGTTTTTCCATTGGATTTTGCATTATTGCAGAAAATAAGCTCTGTGGAAAACAACAATTTATGATACTTACACGTTTTGTTAAGCAAGATAATCTTTACCAATGAACACTACTTTTATGACTTTTAATCGTCAGAATTTTTTTAACACACGTAAAAGCTTCAAAATTCACGAGTGGGTTATTTACTGACGTATCTTATGTCGTAAAACAAAACGTGTAAATCTCTTAAGCTTGTGTAAAACCACAGACCTTTTTCAGGCATCTAACCAAAAACCCATTCAAAAAACCCATTGACTTTGAGACGAGTTAACTGGAAGTGCCAACATACGGACTTCCGGGTTTTAGGACTCATTCCTGCACCACTCTATTAGATTAGATTTAATAAAGGTAAAATGTGTAAATATAAATGTATAAAACCATTATAAATGAAGTACTGTAGTGCTGCAGAGATGCCCTGGCCTACACATCTTTTTCTCCAGATGTAAGAAAACATGTTTGTTTGGTACGGACCCCAACCAATGCCACATCATGATTCAAATATTTTTTCAGTGAAAAGAAAAAAATTGTGATGCAAAAATGACTCAGATTCCCTTTCTAGCAATAGTGAATCATATCGCAATCGCAATATCTGTCAAAATAATGGCAATACGATTTTAGTTTAAATAAAAATGTGGATTGAATTGGACACGCCTCCATGGATTACGCAAGCGATCAGATGCTGTTCCTCAATTCTTCATAACCTAAATGGTTATCACATTTCAGAGATGCTATGACAGGTCAAGCAGGGGAAGTTCCATCTGTGTTCATACCAGACACATTCATCTGGTCTAGACAGATGAGAAGCATGCAGGAGTGTGTGTGTGTGTGTGCGTGTGTGTTTAATTTTTGTTATTGCGGCTGGTGTCGGCCAACACTTATGTAATCATATATTAAGACAAATACTAAATAATTACAGCTCTTTGTCTGTGTATTGCACTACAAATAAATGTGCAAATATAAGATTTCTTTGTTAATGGGTTTTATGTATAGCTTATTTATGATAAGATGTATTTTTTTACCCCCACAGAGCTCCAGTATATGCAAAGCTGCCATCCATGCTGGGGCGATCAAAGCAGAAGGCGGTTATGTAGATGTTGTGCCGCTGGTGAAGAGGAAGAACTACGTTGGAGTCCTGAAAAATGGCATTCAGTCTGAAAGGTAACCCTTACACAAAACCATATTTAAAGCCATATTGGTTATAAAAGTCGTCATTATTGTGTGTGTGTGTGTGTGTGTGTTTGATTTTTTATTTTTTTTAAATGTCTTCATCAAAAAATGAAAATAGATATTCACTAGGGTAATAAGATGTAACTCTTGGCTGCTCTGAGTAGAAAGTGGGATGTGGAAAGACTGACAAAAGAAAGAAATACTCATACAGGCCCATTTCCCAGATATATTGACAAAGGCAGCCAAAGTATATGTTTTAGGTTTTGTATGTGATCATTGCACCCATATCCATTCCTCTTATCACCCATTCACCCTGTCTCCTAAATCATGCTCAACACTGTGGTCTGGTAGACCTTTGCCATGAAGGCCTCTGTGGCCCATACGGCCGGTGGTGTAATGGTGTGGTGGAGTGAATGGGCCACACACAGGAGCTGTGCTTACTTTAACCACTGCATTTCAATGGAGTGAAACATGCTGAATGTTCAAAATGATCCTAGCTCAAGTACCGATCTAATGCAAAAAGTCCTTAGTCAGATCACTTGTATGGAGGACAATAGAAAGTTATAATGTGTAGAGGGGAGGGGGGACTGGCCTGTTGCTGTCAGTAATTATAGCCTATCCAATTACGCCAGGATTGAAAAGCTGCCGGCCACTGGTACAGTGTTTTTCTATGGCGATAATTACCTGGGATCTGAAACCTATGGACTAGCTCATCCCTGACATCAGTTAGCATGGCGACATTTCAAGGCCTTTCAGTTAATGTGCCAATAATAGGTCGTCAAGCTAACAAGAGTCAGTATTGGTCATTGGAAAGGACTAAGCCAGCAGTATGGGAAGGTCTAAGCCAGCAGTATGGGAAGGTCTAAACCAGCAGTATGGGAAGGTCTAAACCAGCAGTATGGGAAGGTCTAAACCAGCAGTATGGGAAGGTCTAAACCAGCAGTATGGGAAGGTCCTAAACCAGCAGTATGGGAAGGTCTAAACCAGCAGTATGGGAAGGTCTAAACCAGCAGTATGGGAAGGTCCTAAACCAGCAGTATGGGAAGGTCTAAACCAGCAGTATGGGAACAATTTGCCAACATTTGAGTCACAATTCACAATGTATTTATATACACTGTAAATGTCATTCTGTAGGACTCATGCATGGTATGATTACAGGATAGGCCAATCGGATATGCCAATTGGTCTTCTAGTTGTAATAAGGAATAACCTTGTGCTTCATTTCTGTACATGCAGCACATGGGTTTCATATTGATTCATGAAAGTCACTTTTCTGAATCATCTTTTTTTTCAGTAAGAGCAACACAGAAGGTGGCTCTTTCCGCACCTTTGCTGTAAGGGAGTGAGGCGCCTATACTCTATACTTGCTGTGAGAGAGTGAGGCTCCTACTTTAGAGACCAGAGACTCAAAGTTCCTCCAAGAACAGGAAGTGCCCAGCAGGATGGATATCATGGCAGCATCACTGTATCTGGATGAGAAAGAACACAAAAGTCATTACAGAGGATTTCGCTTTTCTACCTAATAACCAGTATAAGTAACTTTCAGCATTTAGTGGACTTTTCTCTTCATCCAAGAATAAAGATGCATATATTTTTTAGAGATACATCTGTGAATGCAGAATGTTATGTTGAATCAAGATTTATTGAACAGCTGGTGCTAAAACTGTAAATCTTGATATTTGATTTAAATAAAATAGGAATCATATGTTTACATACAAATTATTAAATTACCTAAATTTCAAAATTGGTTTTAATACACAGGAATGTATACTGAACACACTGTATTTAATCATTTTGTACAGAATGTATTTGATACTGTGTTTGAAAAATTGAATACTATATTAAGAGTTTCTTTGTTATCAATGTAGATTTCCTCTGACTTTTCTTTTTTTTGGATTCAAAATGTTTATCTAAATGTACGTCTCAATGTTATTTATAATTTATCCCTTTTCATTATGTTGTGCACAGATTTATTGTGGTGTGATAGGACCTGTGTTAAGAAAAATAATTGGGAAATGAAATTCTGGCACCACCTAAAGACAAATGAATGTTTTCATAGGTTACTTTGTTGCATTTAATGGGAAATTGCTGATAGCATTTCTAAATCCAGCTCTGCATGTACTGCACAAGGATATTGCTATAATGGATTGTTGAGCAACCACCATTATAGTAAAGGTGCCTTGTAATTCACCATTATAGAAGAGGCGTCTTTGTAATTCACCATTATAGTAGAGGCGTCTTTGTAATTCACCATTATAGTAGAGGCGTCTTTGTAATTCACCATTAGGGCGTCTTTGTAATTCTTTGTGTTAAGCATATTGAGATTTTCTTTAACATTAATATCACGATTATGATTCATATTACCATTAAAACAGGCGTATTCTGTCTGCCTTTCCTCTTAGCTTAAATGCAGATTACTTTTAAAACTGGCAAATTTAGCAAACCATATCTCCCCACATCTGATCAAAAATAAATACGTAATTTTACATTTTTATCCCTTAAACATATTTGGACTTCTGTATGCTACCTCAGGTCAAGTGCTATGGTAGCATTGCATTCTGTTTTGTATCGGGATTTTCAACAGTTTTGTACATTAATGGACATAGTTTGTAAATACTTTTGATGTTTTGAGAAGTCCTTGTATAATAATATAATGAGTGAATGTGTTATCATATTGTTTTGATAAAGGCATTAAATGGGTTCCTTTTTTTCACAGAATTGAAAAATAAAAATAGTAGTTACACAACCTCAATTCCCTTTGTCTATTTTTTGATTATATTAATATAGAACAATAGCCGATGGATTGTCAAGCAGAAGAGCAATCAAATGCTAACATATTTACATGTTTATGCTATCACAGCATTTGGACACAGTGCATGTCACCCAAACCTAAAACAATTCTAATGACACATTTTTCTCCTTCCTAAAGTGAATGGAAAATGGCCTGCCAAAACCACAATATGCAGATAAATAACACAATGAAAAAAACATGTAATTATAAATATGATGTGTCATTTATGAAATATTCTCCCAATATATTATTCAATGTCATTTATACGTATGTCAACAGTGGTGGCTAAATTATTATGCCTTTTAATTGTTTTTATTATTATTTTGTAGAAGGCAGGCATCTCCATACATCATTGGATCATTGGAAGCGATTAGAGAGGTGATCCTGTATTATATGATACCACACGTTTATCAGGTTATATGTGAGGTATGTTGAAATATCCAACAAGAACATTATGATGGAAATCAAGAACCAGGCCACCCAGGTCTGGTGTGTTATCCTTGGAAGGGATTCTGAATACTGACCATGAACACTTTCTGAACCCGCTTCGAATTTTTTACACCCACATGATGCAGTGGGTGCAAAGAAAACCTGGGAACCACAGTGGATGGTATTCCAAAAAGGTTGTTCTAGGTTATTCTAATCTTACGTCTCTTATTTTGTAATTGTAATCCTCTTACTTAGAGCTTCTTATCTACAGTTTGGGATTTCTTTATCCAAAAAAGACCAAGAGGAACTTGAGCTTGTAAGAACCAAGACAAAAAACAGAGATATATATAACGGGGATAGAAAAACTATCAGACCAAAGGACTTAGCTGCAATAACTCAGGGAAGACCTCAAGGTTTTTTTTATTAGGGACAGATGCTCAGTTTCAGTTAAGCCCTTGTTGGAGCTGTCTTTGGCCACCTTGCTGATAAACAACTTGCCTGCGTGATTAATCTTTTGTGCTCCCAAGGGCAACAGAGAGAAAAAAGAGGAATCATAAGAATTTTAAGATTTAGATCCCCCAAAAGTTAAAAGATTAAAAAAACAAAGCTATTTTCAGTTTGTCCCTGATTAACTTTCCCCATATGATGTATCTGTTTGTGTCTGCTTCTCTCTGTCGCTGTGGTGAAGATGGGTCATATCTTGTACAAGGTGTCAAATAAGTGCATGTATCTTACAAAAAAACCTGAAAACCCCTATCTGTCCACTAATGACATACAATGCAATCACAATGCTAACACAATGCAAGCATAGAGAAGACTCCTGTGGTCTGTTTACAGCACATGCAACTTTCTCTAATTATTTTATTTAAGATCCAAAAGATCCAGACAATCTATGATCATGTTTTTCCAGGCCAAGGGAAGACACAGTGCACCTTGTGGTTTTAAGAAACGTGTGTGTGTGTGTGTGTGTGTGTGTGTGTTTTGGATTAAGTGAGCCTAAACCTTGGGATGTGTCTAAAACAACAGTATGTCTGGTCTTCTGCTCCAGGGCAAGAGTAAAAACCTGTCATTTAAAGAGAAGTGCATGACCACTGCCAAAAACACCAGATTTAATTCTAATTCATCATCTATTTTTTTGTTGTTGCCTTTTTTTAAATAGTTTATATTCATTTAACCATCTACCTGCCTGCTCACTTAATTACCTATCTGCTTGCATGTGGCCTGCCTGCCTGCTTAACCAACCTGTCTGCCTGCTTAACCAACCTGTCTACCTGCTTAACCAACCTGTCTGCCTGCTTAACCAACCAGTCTGCCTGCTTAACCAACCTGTCTACCTGCTTAACCAACCTGTCTACCTGCTTAACCAACCTGTCTGCCTGCTTAACCAACCTGTCTACCTGCTTAACCAACCTGTCTACCTGCTTAACCAACCTGTCTGCCTGCTTAACCAACCTGTCTACCTGCTTAACCAACCAGTCTGCCTGCTTAACCAACCTGTCTACCTGCTTAACCAACCTGTCTGCCTGCTTAACCAACCTGTCTGCCTGCTTAACCAACCAGTCTGCCTGCTTAACCAACCTGTCTACCTGCTTAACCAACTTGTATGCCTGCTTAACCAACCTGTCTACCTGCTTAACCAACTTGTATGCCTGCTTAACCAACCAGTCTACCTGCTTAACCAACCTGTCTGCCTGCTATATCACCTGGATCATCAAGGTACTGCATTTTATTAAAGGAAT
Organism: Merluccius polli; assembly: GCA_030340625.1. Lineage (NCBI taxonomy): Eukaryota > Metazoa > Chordata > Actinopteri > Gadiformes > Merlucciidae > Merluccius > Merluccius polli. The sequence goes on from JAOPHQ010002288.1 coordinate 89,664, forward strand.
ATGTTTAACAAATTAGCCACCACAGCTTTGGAGATAAAGAACATCATGACAGCATATTATTAATTTATGCTATCTGCTGTCCAGCAGTGAAAACAAGATGATAAACATGCCAGTGGTTCAACTAACTAGACTATTGTAAAATGATGAATTGTACATTAATGCATCACACAATATTCAGATTCCACTCGATTTCAAGTTGTGGAAATGATATTGTATATTATAGAAACAAGAGCATCCACACAAACACAGACAGTAATGTCAGGACAAATAATAAAAACATTTGGGACAGATGCATCTAGAGACATCCAGATGGAGAAAACTCCACAGACATGTTTTCTTCTTCCTGATTTATTTGGAAAACTTTGGCTGACACATGGCAGTGTGTGTGTGTGTGTGTGTGTGTGTGTGTGTGTGTGTATGTGGTGTTGTATAGCCTAGAATGTGCATGACCTTGATGATGCCACTTAAACTTTGAGAGAAGTAAATGTCTTTCTCTTATAATGTAGAGGCTACAATGAAAGCACAGGAATTGTGGTGGCGCTGTTTGTTTCAGTTGATGTCGGGTGTCGCATTGTGTCAACACAACTGTTGCGGTATATCATAAATGCTGGTTGAAAATGCACGAAAACTATCGGCACATCTTTGTATCACACACACAATGTCCGTCTTTACATGTATCCCGAGTCACATGAATATGAGAATCTGTATGACAGTAAGTTGGCGAAACACTGAAATCAACACTGATTGTTTTAACACAAGCGGTTGATGGCTTTCAGCTCGGGGGACAGCCATCCATGATCTGCTGAATGTTACATTCTCTGTTCCTCTCTGTTTATTTCCTCAGCTACACCATGACGCCAAATATTTGGCCTTGTTCCCCAGAGAAGGGGTTTGAATGTGGGCCCCCCTAGATTACAGAGCCCCCCAAACAAGCAAACAAAGCCCTTCAGAGCGCTGGTTCACGGTTGACGGCGCTCGCTCACTTAATCGATCTTGACAGGAAGAGCTAAACAATTGTCTGGCTTGCAAGACATATACTCCCCTTGACTCAGTACGATTGTGTGGAAACCTTCATCCATCTTTGACCACAGTCATGGTTTCCGTAACCGTCTTGTTGTGACACACACCCATTCTCGGAAAGCAGAGTGCTGAAATCTGATCATCAAACCCAATGACATGTAACACACAATTGGCAACTTTAGCATAAATAAGCATTTCTAATTTTAGCATTTACATTGTTTAGCATAATATATATATATATATATATATATATATATATATATATATATATATATATATATATATATATATATATAGGACGGGATCCAATCAGTGACTCATTCTTGCCGTTCCTATGGCCTTTCATGAAGAATATCATTCAATGGAACATAAGGAAGCCTCGCAAGCCATGCATAACGATTACGTAAATCCACTCGAGATGAAGCCCCCTAAACATAAATACCCACAAGTAACCTAATTACAGAGGACAAAGGAATGGACACATTGTGAACAGCTCTGTCTCTTCCAACATCACATGCATGCAGTCTTTTCATATGAAATATTAATTTGTGTCAAATAAACACACATGTTTTATCTTTTGAATGTATTCTCTTCTCTCTAGTAGATGTTGTAAAACTGATCCAAGAGCTTATACTAGTGTTGTGCATCATAGCTGTGAGGAGAGGAGAGAGAGAGAGAGAGAGAGAGAGAGAGAGAGAGAGAGAGAGAGAGAGAGAGAGAGAGAGAGAGAGAGTTAAGATGACGTAAACAAAGCTTTTGAGGGAATGTTATTGTGTGTTTAACAGCAATACAAGCTGAGAGGGCTGAGCTTTATTAGAGTGAGTTAAGTAGAGAAGTGTGTTTGCCTGGAGGTGGGAAGAAAGACTCAGTTTGTTGAAGTTTCTTCTCTAAGAGGATCTGAGCATTTGGATGGAGCAGACCCTGTCCTTCTATGGACTCCTGGTTGCCTGAGTGAGTCTGAAGTCCTGACAGGATGGATTAAAACAAAAACACAAGCATGGACACTATTTAATTGGGAAGTGCGATCAAAAAATCTCAGCTTAACTTTGAGTTGAGTTGATACAAATTGCAATCAAATATTTCTTGCCATTCTGGGCCCAGTATGAAACCTTTCATAACATACAATCAGAATAACTTGACTTGGAATGCAGTGTAATGAATGCATTAGTAGAATCATATTGTATTGTATTGATTATATTCACATTGAAGTTTGTGTGAAGGGTGTTAGATGCTGGGACTTATTTTCTTTCCCTAACAACTTTGGGAATTTTTGGTTTTATATACAAGTTTTAATATTATTTACAAACGTATTTTTCCAATGACCTATATTGGTGGTGAGTAAATCCGATGGTCTATCCCCCTTCCATTATGTGAGCACGCTGTCTCAGAGGACTTGTCATGTAGGATACAATATGAAATGGATTGCGCAGGATTAGCAATAAATCACCCCCACAGGCACTCCCTGTTTCTGTCAGGCTCTTTCCAAGAGATGAAGACAAACACCTTTGAAATGAAGAGCTACAGAAGCTATTGCTCCAGCAGGTATGGAAACTATCCCCAACTTGTTTGACCTCTCATTCTAGGAAAAACATCTTCGCTAACAGTAACTCTTAACTTCACGTTTATGTAACCACCATTAATTATGAGGGCACTCACTAGAAGTTAAGTCCACAGATGAGATACAGTACATCCATCACTATAAATGTTCAGGGTCACCTAGCTAAAGAGAAAACAGTATACATGTGTTAAAGCGAGGAATGCTTTCCAAAGCTTGTGGAATAGAGCTAGAATAGGTTGTATTCCACAAGCTTTGGAAATCATTCCTTGAATTCATGAGACTAGTGGACATGTGGATAGTGTCAATGGGATGGGAAGAGGTGGGTCTTGAGTGAGCTATAGAGTGACGCTTAAAAGTTGGTTGCACCCTAGTTGCGTGCTTGCTTTGGCACTTAGACAGCTGCATTCTGAATCCTGTGCAGAGGTATAATGGTACTAGCCCAGGCAGTAAAGCAGCAGTCCAGAGGTATAGTGGTGCTATATTCTGGTAGCCCAGGCAGTATAGCAGTAGTCCAGAGGTATAGTGGTGCTATATTCTGGTAGCCCAGGCAGTATAGCAGTAGTCCAGAGGTATAATGGTGATATACGCTGGCAGCCCAGACAGTAAAGCAGCAGTCCAGAGGTATAGTGGTGATATATGCTGGCAGCCCAGGCAGTAAAGCAGCAGTCTGGCCATGAGATGACCAGAGCCGGGACCAAGAGTTTGCTGTCAGACACCACCTGATCTTCCCGATGTTGTACAGAGTGGATCTGCATATCTGTGAGGGATCGAAATGGAATGACACAGCTACACCCAAATTGAGTGGATTTATCAATCCAAATAACATATTTTCCTGAGGGACAATCAATGAAATGTATAAAACGTAATAAATTAATAAGGTCAATGTTTTGATGTTAATGACAGGAGAGCTTCACACAATGAGACACAATTAAGACAAGGCCAAAAGAACCACCAGTACTACCAACACAAACATTTATACTGGTTTGGACAGATCTCTCTCTAGGAAGGGCGTCTAAAAATCCAACAATGATGGTTCATGTTGTTAGAGGCCGCCAATATGACAATCATCATAATCATTAATATGAGCTCATTCTTTAAAGCTGTTGTAAGTCAGATTTGAGAGTTGTAAAGAGATAGCAGAAGAGAGCAAGATTTTGAAACTGAACAACCCCAAAAAAAGTCCCCTCCCTCCTTCCCTCCCTACGTTTCTCTGTGTTGCATTCACACACCTGTGATTGACAGGGAAGATGGATTCCCCGAACTAATCAACGAAGAGATGTCCTGATTGGTCAGAAAAGTAAATAACATACAGAGGCAGGCACAGTCAACTCAAAACGGATATTCTCAGAGCATTTCACTCACTAATCACTGACAGATGGCTATGGCAATTTCTAACAAATTATAGCTCTTAAATTTTACCTACAGCACCTTTAATTTGTAGCTAATGAACTGGGGCTGATTGTGATCAACATAAGAACGGTGGAGCTTTTGCAGTGTTCCCATACAGCGGTCACATTGCTGCCCAATGCTGTAGCACTGTGAGCTTATGCCAAAACAAATGTCACTCTGTCTGGGCAGTCAAACCCTGTCCCTGTGGCATTCCATCCACAGCATGGGATTCATTTAAAACCCTGTACTATGACTACTTGGTCATTAAGGAGCAGGAGGGGTTGGGCATCTTGATCAAGGATGTATACATGTAGACTTTGGGGGATGAATGGGGGGGTCGAATCTAGTACCGTTTGGTTGGGAGTCGAACACCCAAACCACAACACTACCCCTCAGAGTTGGTATGGGTTGATAAATACTGTGTGAGTAGACTTATTCCAGGGGTTCTTAAATCGTTCTCCCCTTTTGTCCCTTTTTCCAGTGTATTCCAGGCCCATACAAGCGCTTGTATACATTATAATTAGCTTATTGAAAGCTCATTATGAAGGTTGGAGAATTATGATCAATGTTTGTTATTGATTAACGTGTTTATGTTTATCTTTTGTAATTATGTTTTATTGTCGTATGAACAGCGTTCATTGTAAAGGAATGTTTTTCTAGCTGTATCTGGTTTAATTTGACATGTACTGCTTTTTGTCAAGACAGCCATCCAAAACGATGATGATGGTGTGTAAAATATAACCCATACTGTATTTTATACTACTCACTAATTATGATGGTGGGAGGATTGCTTTATTTGTCTTATGAGTAAAAGGTTATACATCAAATCAGACGTATGTAGACAACCAAAGTTTGAGGGAGAGCTGAAGAAACCATAAATTATCTTCTCGCAGTGGTGGTTGGACATTGACGTACATGCTACCCAACCATCTCACCAATGCTGGTGTTACTGTGATTAGTAAACAGTGAGAGCAGGACATGAGACTGCTGACATGAATATTAAGGCTTTCCAGCAGGCCTGCTGACTCATGCCAACAGTAGATGAACCAGATGTTGTCTACGTCTAACAGCAGCTTCTGTCCGTCCGTCTGTCTGATTAGCCGAAGTCACTGTGGCCCATGTTGCTGCTGTGACGAGTTGAGAGGTTCAGGATTCTGTTTCTCATCAAATGTTGTTATTGTGTTTTAGAGTGATGGATCTTCAAACAGATGAAAGAAAAGCTGAAAAGTGGAACATGTAATCCCTTCATTCAAAACTTGACATGTATGATATTTGAATTCTGGAGTTGATATCAGTTTGTGGACACGTAGCACGTTATGAGTTCAGAAAACCATTCCAGCTGCTTGAAAAATGTGCAAGTGATTGAATTTCAGTGTCATGGATCTTCGCCATATTTCTGATAATAATTGTAATCAAACCAATTCTCTCAAAATGTCTTGTTCAAAAATCTAGCATGAAAATATATTGTTAAGGAATAACTTTCAAGGTATTTTACGTTAACATAACTCAATTATTGCTTATAGACATTTTCCCCTGCTACACTTCAAACAGGATTGGGGGCCAACGAGAAAAGCTGGGGGGACTCAGCCCACAGTGCAGTATGCTGCTACCACTACACACGTTTTCAAGCTAGTTTTTTGCAAGATTTGCAGGTCCATAGAGATTTCAAATATCGCTTTCTATGTTTCCTGTTCCTTGGGTTAGTTAAATGATATCCCTGATAGCCCTTTATTTCACATTCTGAAAGAATGAGTTATGTATAAATTCCATATCAACTATCATATATTTGGACAAGGGCAAATATACTAAACAAAAGAACACATTAAAACTAATGGGTAAACAACTAATGGTTATGTTTCACCACAAAGTAAGTCTTTCTTAATGCAATGTCTTTTACTCGAATGTCATCATTCAACATCTGTAATGGTCTTCTTTCCTTTTCCATTACCCTCTAGAAATAATGGCTTTCCTAGAAAATAAACATTTTTCTCATCCATCATGGCAGTTTTGGTTCTTCTGCAGACTTTTTCCTGGCTGAAATTGTTCTGAATTTGTGCGATCTATCATTCACTTTTTTAAATTAATGCGTCTTTCCATGATCGTCTCCTGATAAAATATTTGGGAACCTTGGATTACCTGTTACCTACCTCTTAATGCCAAAAGAAATGATAGCGATAAAACGGATTATGTACCATTACCACTACAACTAGGGCACTTTGTTTGACTAAAACTTTTGATTCTACAGCAAAGTTTCTAAATCTATTAACTAAACAAAAACAACATATGTGCATTCAGAGGCTTTCATACCAAACCCCCTTAGCTGGGGGAATTAAATTGTTATCTTCTATTCATATCTAAAGCCATGTTCACCTTTGTTAAAGGTGCTGTAGGTTTGTAAAGAGAGAGGGCAGAAGAGAGCAAGATTTTGAAAATAAACAACCCCAGAAAATGTCCCCTCCCTGTCTGCTCCCTCCCTCCCTGTTTGATATGCCATTGAGAAGTGTTGCATTCATGCACTTGTAATTGACAGGCAAGATGGACTCCCCAAACCAATCAAAGAAGAGATTCTCTGATTGGTCAGAAATTAGCAGGGCGCAGTCTGTCAACTGGAGCAGATATTTCAAAGGACATTTCACTCACTAACAGAGAGTTGACAGGTGGCTATGGCATTTCTAACAAATTACACTAAGACAATAGCTCTTAAAATAATAAACCATTTTGATCTAAGATGATGATATTTAAAATACAACATTTCATCATAACTGAAACAGACAATGTCAAATGTAAAAATATATTTTGAAAGCACCAACATTTGAATGTATCGTTCCAGGCAGGGAGTGTTACAACCACCGTGTATTAGATTAGCTTCAGTGGGAGTTTTCCTGGTGTGTCTGGTCCAGTCATCAAGTTACCATCCTGCTTGGCACTTGAAAGTGTTGAAAGAAGGTGGGTAGGTGCTGCGGGCACGCCGTCTACTGTGCCTGCATAGGAACATCATTGTCTGTTGTACGCTGTGACTAGTGAGATGCTGACGAACACATTTTCTTAGACAGTTTCTTAGTAGAGTTATTGTTTTTTAGGCATGACAGACTAATCTTCAATTATAGCTAGCGCATAGCTGTTTGTCGTTATATTGTCGTATATATTGCATCTTTATCATTCATTTATGTACATCCCATGATGATCCATTCACTATATAAAACTGCAAACAAGCCAAGAAGCCAGAAACTATGCATGTTTTATCTTATATGGATATGAAAATAAAACATAAGACAAAAAGACCATCAATTTTAAACCATGCCACGTATGCTGCCCAGCTGTATTTCCAAAGAGAACAAGATGACTTTGGGTTGCCATCATTATCAGCACAACTATATGCCAATAACTCCAACTAGCAGATTGCCTCTATAACACTGGTATAAATCAACATGTCACATGAAAATAAAAATAAAAATCCTCTGCATGTTTTGTGTAAACCAGAACCTATTTTTATTCTTTTTTTTTTTACTTGGAATGGAAAAACCCTATGCTGTGTGTGGACCTTCTGGTTAGCGGTGTATACGTAGACTGAGACGCGGAGGAGTGTTTGTTCCACTAGAGCGTGTCTATGTAATCAGGTGGTCTGAGTGCTCACTAACCATGATTGCCAAAAAAAGTCTCTAGCCCAAGTCATTTGACTCTTACCCTAACGCCCAATGTTACATGACATACATATAGCACGAGTGGCAACCGACAGATGGGTGTGTTTGCTATTATGTCAAAGTGTTTGTGTGTGTGATGGTGAGAAAATGCTTATTTAACTGGCCTTTGTCCACGACTTTCAGACAATTGCAGTCTACAACTTATTGAAAGTAAATATTCTTGGCATTAAATTTAACATTGTGGATGCTGAACAAATATGGATATAAAGAGGAACTTCAATACACAATAGTCATAAACACAGCAGCTCCTGCTTTCAAAAGTCACTGTTTGAATATACTCCTACTTGCACTGAGTTAACCTGGACAAACAAACATCCAGACCTCTCCATGGAGCAGCAGCAGCTCTACTTTCACACTTTGTATCTGCTATTATTCTTGTTCTTTCAGTCAAAACCCACAACTTGTTGACCATAGGTGAGGAAGGGAACACAGACAAACCTCTTTATCACTACCGTTCGCTACCGACCCCGCATCACTGCAGACACTTCCCCAAGATGTCTGCCAATCTCACGCTCCTGTTTAGCCTCACTTGTGTGGACAAGATCTTAAGATACTTCTCCAATCCTCCACTTGGGAGAAACCCCTCCCCCCTCACCTGAAGAGGGCAAGCCATCATTTTTCTGGGAGAGAAAGATGGCCTCGACTTGGAGATGCTGATTTGCATACCGACTGCTTCACAGTCCATTGCTGTAGAGAGCGTAGGGAGTGCTGGTGGTCACCCTGCGATGAGTCAAAAGGACAACATCATGTGTGAATAACACCATGTGTGAATCTGAGATGCCACCCTTTTCCACCACACAAGCTACCCTGCTACCTTGATATCCTGTCCATGAAGATCAGGAACAGGGGGGAGACAAAGTGCAGCCTCATTGGAGTCCAACACTAAACGGACTAAAAATTTGGGTGGTGTTGCTCTTCTGCTCCTTAGGTGCCGAATGGTTCTCCAGAGGTCAACCCAAAGTCCTCCATGGCCTCTCCAAAATCATGCTACCACACTGGAGCTGCTTCCACAACAATGGAGACCTTAAATAGGGCCCATTCAGACATGCACCTTTTCAGAGGTGCATAGAAAACAGTCACTGCACACTTGGGCCTACCAGGTCTGTTCTGACTGTCTGCTCCTCCTCTTCAACTGAGTGTCCACAACATATTGCCTCAGGTCTGAGGCTATGGTTGATCATCAACCTTTGGCCCGAGATACTCTGGTACCAAGTACACTTATGCTCGACCTTGTGTTCGAACATAGTGCTATGGACAAACCATCACTAGCACAGAAGTTGGGTTCAGAACAGGCAAACCATTCCTGCCAATCACCCTCATACCACGGCCGAATTCACTGTACTGCTATAGGGTGCATATGTAAAAACAACTTCAGAACCAGAGGGATATTGAAGAGTCTATTGAAATCTGGGATTATATAGTTTGGCTCCCCAAATACCTGTCATAAAGAGAGCAACCTGGATCTTCTGTCTGCTAATGTAAAGCAATATTAAGACAGGAATCTTTCCTACAACTTAGAACAATAATCAAAATGATAATTTCTCCTTCCAAATCATTACTCTCGCTTCCAGCAAGTCTAAAATGCAGCTGCTATAATTTACGTAACAGACCTGCTGACCGCATATGACCTCACTGGCAGGGAAGGAGCCAAAGTTTGTAGGTCGATGTGACATTTCCCAATAGCAGCTTTTGTAGTTTGAAACATAACTGAACTGATTTTTAATATCAACCGTGGTTATAAATGTATTCCACCCGCTCTACACCAAAATGTACATGTCTGGAGGGATTGCAGGCACGCAGCCATTGGGGCAGGTAAAAAATGACGCCTTCCCCTGCAGCCGTACACATGTGTGTATGGGGCCAGGGAGGTTGGGGGGTTTTACTGACCTAGTCTGCATTGCAATGTGGATCCAGAGAAGGCTTATGACAGTGTATCTGTAGGGGTATGGGACATCGGGCCGGCTGTTTACAGCTGTCTGATTCCTCCTACTGTAGAGTTGTGTCTGCTCTGCATTACCTCAACAATACCGCTCAGAGGCGGTGAAGCACAAGTCTGTTCTATTGTCTCCCCTGCTAGTTTCAGACCGATGCAGTTCTCATTTTCCCGCCCTGTGCCCACGTGGTTTAAATAGCAAATGCACTTCTCGCTCCTCTGTGCGTCCATGGGCGTTTTGGTCTGGAAATGAGGCGTCTTCAGGCATATTGTTGGCGTATTGCTATCTTGAGGCAACTGGAAGCCATTGCACCATTGAGGAACAGAAACCTGGTGGAAAGTCAACGGCGTGGTGTCGCACCCTTCAACTGTTAGTTGAAGGGCGCATTAGTAATACGTGCCGATAGGCGGGTGCACGATGCTCGTACACGCTGCTTGTGACACACAGGGAGGCGCAGCAGTGCACAAATATGCAAACCATTAAACATTAAAAAAAAATTACAATGTGAAAGATTATAATTGTGTACATCATGATATTTCTTAAAAAAAGACGTCATACATGTCCACAATCTACCCCTGCTCCTGCCAACTGGGTCCGGCCTGAGGATCTAAAGCCAGCGGAGCTGCATGACATTTACACTTCATTTATAGAAGGACTTTATTGCAGGTGTGTAGTGATGTTCTTTGAGGAAGAAGGCCGCCGACACAGGATCGCTTTTAACTCACTTTATTTGTTTAGCTTTAGGTATATTATCTATGAAGCAAATGGAGAGGAATTGTAAAATTCACGCGTGGAGTGACCCTTAGCTGGGTATCTGTCTAGATACGCTGCCTGGGGGTTTCTGCCTTCACCCTGGATGTGTGGTTTGGTAGTACCTGGGCAGGCGTGGCCTCTATGACGCATAATATGCTCTGATTGGCTAGTGTTGAGCGCTCGCCCCCAGTGTATTATGTGTGCCGCCATCTGGTGGCCAGGTGCGGTTAATACAACTTATATATTTATTTATATTCCCTAGTGGCTATGTGTAGATATTACAGCCTGTTGATACATATGTGCGGTTATACATTCGTCACAGGTGTTAGAACCCATTGGTTGAAATAAATCATTTTTGCCTGCGTGTTTTGTACACATTGTGCTGCTCGTTCCGTAGACGGTCTTCACTTCGCACAGATCCGTCTCCTCGCCTGAATGTCGTTCCTTCTTCCCACCTCGCAAATCCGCCGCCATAATAGCAATCCGCCAAATGTGCAAGCGCACCTGGCTTTTAAAGGGGAATGGGAGATGCCACTCTGATTGGTTTATTGCATGTGACGCCCAAAACACACCCATGATGAATGAAGAGATGAAGTACAACCCTTTTGGACCTGCGACCTAGCCTGGCAAGCCAGACCCACATCAGAAAGATGTAAGGTCTGGCTCAGCTCCATTGGCAGTGTGGGCGGGATAAACGGTTGTCTTTCAAGTTCCCTCTGCACGCAATAGGATAGCGCTACAACCAATCAGAGCAACGAAGAAGGTGACGTAGTCAGAGCGACGGCTCTGACTACGTAATTAATCAAAACTCCGAATACATATTTCTTTTCGAGGAAAGACTTCAGTGCCGTTCTTTGTTCTTTTCTCAAATAAAATGTTAACTTCAAGTCTTGAAGAGTCGCGGCCAAAGCCGAGTCGAAAGACAGCCGTTCACCAGCAGCAGCAGCCATTGTTTACCTCTAACACGGAACCGTCGCAACTCTGTCGTCATGGTAGCCCGGCTTTCGACTCCGCCCCTCACGCTGTGATTGGTCTGACATACTTGGTGTTTCCAGCACCAAAAAGCCGACGGAGCCGTGCTAGACCTACCTAGCTGCCAAATAAATGTGCTGCCGCTAGGGGGTGTCTAGAGTTCTAGGCTACCTGCGACCATGTTTCCGCCGTTAATCCAGCAGAAGGTCAGGTGATTGGGACACGTCTTGTATCGCCTACGCCACGTGCTTCAGACCATGCGTTTGAGATGGTTATAATGAGCCCTTAGTCTTCCCAGCCACCAGAGAAGAGCAGTTACCTTGACAAACCCCTTGTGATACAACTTCGTGTATGTGGATATACACACATCCGTTTTTTTCTGGCTCCAAAATGGTGACTGGCTGGCTCCTATTTCATTTTCTCTCATCTTTCTCCATTTTTTCTCTGCGTAATCTCTGGTCTGCCTGTCATTCTTTCCAAGAGTAACATAATAGCGATCCTCTATTATTGACTCTGAACTGTTAGTTGTAGTTTAGTGTAGGCTGTGGACTTTCCCCATCCAATCTCACCGATGTGAAAATGGGGCACACCACAACATATCTTTTTATTCATTATCTAAGAAACTTCTTAGATAACCGTGTTGGAAAACTTTTTACTACACACTATGTTGTGTTGTTTTATGGAGAATTGAATGATGAAATAAACGGATTTTGTACATTAGTAATGAAACATAGAAACTTTTTCAGACTTTTTCACAATTTCGACTTATTCGTATACATCCAGTAAAGAGCATGTTAGAGTAAACTAAAGTACGTTTTCAAGTCTCACCTTTTAAAGACAATGCATAGTATTACATGTGTACACTAGCAGCCTAACCTGGTAAACACATGGAAGTGGGGCAGGGCCTGGGTTCAACTGCATGCAACAGACTCTGTTGTTGCTCTGGAGGACACATGTTTAATTGCTCAATCTGTCAAATGGAGAACTGACATAGAAGACAAATTAGATGAAAGGAATGTGCGCACACACACACGCACACACACACACACGTAGATCTTGAAATGTCAAGCGCATATACCTCCCACACAATCGCATGGGCCAAAGCACTTTAATGAGTGAAGAATATTGATAACAGCGGCTGATAACAGAGGCTCTCCAGGTATAATTCCTGGTGGTGGATTCATGCTCACTGTTCAACGTGTGGAGGATATGCGCTGCTGACAGTAAGCACTTACTCCAGCAGCACACATCCCTGTTCCCTGCAAGAACAGACGGATCAATACACTACCAGCTAAATGCTGCCACTGTCCCCCTGGAAGGAGACACCATCACCACATCATGACACTCTGAACCTCTTCACAACGACTAACAAAGGAACCTGAGAATGGGTTTAAAGGGCCCGTTTGGGGCCAGCACTAAAAGGCTGATCTATAGTTTAAATCGATAGAAATGTTAAGAGGTGCATTGACTGACAGAGTGACTGTGTGAATTAACGAGTGATCAATTTTGTTTGGTGTGTTATTTTATCCTCTATCATTACACCAACTTGATGGTTTGCTTTGAGCTCACTTTGATGTAGATGAAATAAGAAATTATTTGATTACCCCCCCTCCCCCGAGACAATTTATTGCATACATTTAATTACAGTTTGGCCATTGATGCTTTGTCAATTTCTGCAGCAAAATAACTCCAGGTATATTGACGAGTAGAGTACAAAGGATGGCCCTCTGCTCTGTGCAAGGTGAATGTCTACTGAGTGAGCTTTTGCCCACGAAAATCTAAAAAAATATTCCATTATGATACACCGCTGAATGAAGGGGGATTCAGATTACATCAACGTTATATAACTGATGACTATATCAACTGACATTCCAGTGAATTGTCCCATATTACTGACCCCTGCATGGTCTTTGATGGTAATTAAGCTTTTTATATGCCTCCGGATCTGATTTTTTGAGAGAATGAAATCCTCAGATCAGATTAATTAGCAGTCGAAACACTGTTTACATTATGTGTAATGCTGTGGATATAGCTGCCATCAGCTTCAGGGAGCACAGAATTCAACCCATGTTCTATTTGTGTATGAATCCAGTATATTGGGTGTGATAATAAACATGTGGAGAGTGGGAGAGAGGGAGAGTGGGGGAGATCTTCTCATCGTTCAGAGCGCCCCTTTTTTTCATCTGGTGAGTCATGGAAACCCCTAAAGCTGTCTCTCTTGTGTGGGCACCTCATCCCTCACACATGGCACACATGCTTGCTAACTTCATGGCAATTGAGACATATGCATAGGCTGTACAGACGGGACCATAGACTCCCTCTCCTCTGTCTCCCAGAGGGAAAGCAGTGAGTTTAAGCAGCAAACATTGGTCGCATTGCTGACCTGCAGCCTTGCTGAAAATATTTTCTTTATAATTGTGGATGCACGCCATATCTTCTAAAAATATATGTGCGGTATAATTTAGCTAATTTAAATAAATAACAAAACATGACATGTGTCTTCTGCTTGTGTCTTTTACTTTTAGTAGAAGCCACAATAGACAGATCTTTGACTAATTATGCTAGTATGCGCCACAGTAGAAATGTTTCTTCAGTGTTATACGGGCGTTCTGCGCCATCTGCTGGTGACGACCCCACCAGTCTGGTTCTGAAATAAAATGTTTTGACAATTTGAATTTGCCACTTATATAAGTAAATAAAAAGTCAAATAAAAACAATCAAATCATTGAGCCATTTTATTGGACTTAAATAAAACTGGTCAAAACGTAATTGAGCCATTAAATTGGAATTGAATAAATGATTGAACTTTTTTTTTTCTCAAATATGGTTATTTGGCAGCGCTTTTAGAGACGTCTTGTCGCCTAGGCTGCTTCTTGAACTTATGGGACTAAAACAGCCTAAACGTCACTACGTTACCTTTCTTACTTCCGAAAGTACAGACCCTTTTCACAGTAGGAAAACACAGACTGTGTAGCTCATAACATTAATGATGGGTCCGTTTGATTTAGGTGTGGCAGTGCACCAGAGTGGTAGCCTGGCAAGCCAGACCCACATCAGAAAGATGTAAGGTCTGGCTCAGCTCCATTGGCAGTGTGGGCGGGATAAACGGTTGTCTTTCAAGTTCCCTCTGCACGCAATAGGATAGCGCTACAACCAATCAGAGCAACGAAGAAGGTGACGTAGTCAGAGCGACGGCTCTGACTACGTAATTAATCAAAACTCCGAATAGGCCTACATATTTCTTTTCGAGGAAAGACTTCAGTGCCGTTCTTTGTTCTTTTCTCAAATAAAATGTTAACTTCAAGTCTTGAAGAGTCGCGGCCAAAGCCGAGTGGAAAGACAGCCTTTCGCCAGCAGCAGCAGCCATTTTGTTTACCTCTAACACGGAACCGTCGCAACTCTGTCGTCATGGTAGCCCGGCTTCCGGCTCCGCCCCTCACGCTGTGATTGGTCTGACATACTTGGTGTTTCCAGCACCAAAAAGCGGACGGAGCTGTGCTAGACATAGACATATATACATAGACGCCTCATAGACTGACGCTGCCCGTTAGAGCTGACGTAGCAGCGCGGCCGCCATCTTGGAAGGGGGCCCCAGTGCGCCCCCAGTGCATTCATTTCTATGGAGGAAGGCGTATCCCCAACTACAATAATAAGCATAACTCCCCGAATTTTTACCGGATTTTCACACGGTTTGGTTTGTTACAAATGGCAGAGATTTATTTATGATACAGGACGAATTTTTATTTTTATTTTTTTAAATAATAAGAATTATTGTTCAATCTTACTTGTTAAAGGTAATCCCACACGATCTGGTGTCAATACTGCGCGTAAGCTCTACAACATACTGGCATAGCTTGCTCTCCCGTTGACTCCTATGCTAGACTAGAGTGAGGACCCCCTACCAATATGGCGGCGACGCTGGGTTACGTTCCATCACGTCATGAGGCGTCTATGTATATATGTCTATGGTGCTAGACCCTACATAGCTGCCAAATACATGTGCTGCCGCTAGGGGGTGTCTAGAGTTCTAGGCTACCAGAGTGGTGCAGGAATGAGTCCTAAAACCCGGAAGTCCGTTAGCATGTTGGCACTTCCGGTTCTCACGTCCCGAAGTTAATGGGTGTTTTGAATGGGTTTTTGTTGAGATGGCTGAAATAAGGTCTGTGGTTAACACACGCTTAAGAGATTTACACGTTTTGTTGTACGACATAACATACGTCGGTAAATACCCCACTCGTGAATTTTGAAGCATTTAAACGTCTTAAAAAACTTCCGGCGATTGCATTTACGCTGCAAAAATCAGAAGGAAGTCCAGGAAACAGACATGAATAAAACCGACCTAATGTCAAATAGACAGGAACAGGAAGTTACTTTACCCTGCTGCTGACGACCTGTGGAAACGGTCCGTTGGGTGAGTAATGTGTCCCCACAGCACATAGGCTACCCATGAAAACAATGTCATATTAATTGAAATTAGAGTTAGATATTTAAAGTTAACTATTAGTCACCAGGCTGAAACAGTTGACGATGTATGAATTGAAAAATAAAACTGACATCATGAGGTGAATTCCTACAGTGCAAAAGTATGAAAAGAAACGTGCTGGAATGGAATGGTGTGGTGCGTGTATCAGTGTGTTTGCTGGTGTGTGTATCATAGTGTGTTTGCTGGTGTGTGTATCATAGTGTGTTTGTGTGGTGTGTATATCATAGTGTGTTTGTGTGGTGTGTGTATCATAGTGTGTTTGTGTGGTGTGTGTATCATAGTGTGTTTGCTGGTGTGTGTAGTGTTTGCTGGTGTGTGTATCGTAGTGTTTGTGTAGTGTGTGTATCATAGTGTGTTTGCTGGTGTGTGTATCATAGTGTCTGCGTGGTGTGTGTATCAGTGTGTCTGTGTGGTGTGTGTATCAGTGTGTTTGCTGGTGTGTGTATCATAGTGTGTTTGCTGGTGTGTGTATCATAGTGTGTTTGCTGGTGTGTGTATCATAGTGTGTTTGCTGGTGTGTGTATAATAGTGTGTTTGCTGGTGTGTGTATCATAGTGTGTTTGCTGGTGTGTGTATAATAGTGTGTTTGCTGGTGTGTGTATAATAGTGTGTTTGCTGGTGTGTCATAGTGTGTTTGTGTGGTGTGTGTATCATAGTGTGTTTGTGTGGTGTGTGTATCAGTGTGTTTGTGTGGTGTGTGTATCATAGTGTGTTTGTGTGGTGTGTGTATCATAGTGTGTTTGTGTGGTGTGTGTATCGTAGTGTCTGCGTGGTGTGTGTATCGTAGTGTCTGCGTGGTGTGTGTATCGTAGTGTTTGTCTCTGGGTGTTTTGTCTTCAGTCGACAGTTGCCTACAGCAGCTACTTTTTTGTTGGTTGGTTAAGGGACTTTTTAGAGGCAGGTATGAATGGGTGCCATCTCGTGGGAAGACAGCGTGGTGATGTCTGACTCCTCGCCGTGTCTGTACACCTCGGTGCCGGTCTGTGTGGGCAGCAGAGAGGCCTCCTGGAGGTCTGTTCCAGACAGACAAAACAGTATCACCAACAGCATTTTAGCATATGGATCAGCCTTCCCATCACCAATGCATACAATGCTGCATTTAGCAAAACCAAAAGAGAGTCTCACATGGAGGTACAGTAGCCTGATATGTAGAATATTGTGGTGTTTGAAGATTAACTATGAACATCTATGTTAGAAAGATGAAATAAAGTGACACTGTACAAGGACTTTAGTAAACTCCATTGCCTATGGGTGGCTATATTAGCATTAGCTCAAACATTAGCTAACTTCATTATTTAATCTTAACACTGGTACTGATATTACGGTCTAGTAGACCCCATGCAGGACGTCTTCATCCCTTTACTTTTAGGAAGACATGCAGTCATTTGCTGCTCACATGTGGGTACTGGAAGAATGACAGAGGTGAAGTGGCTGGTGGGCAAAGCGCCGTGTCCATACAACTGGTCTGTGATCACGTTGCTGTCTGAAGGCAGTGGCAAATCCCCAAGAGACCCTGGGGAAAGTCAGAGTATAACAGTCATTTTTTTTCATTGGTTTTCTCTCTTTCCTTACTTCAATTAGTCTCATCTGGAATTATTTGTTATTTGGAATCATGTATGTTTCAGTCATGTTTAAGGCACTATAACAATCAATGCGCATTTCATGTCATTTGTAAAAAAAGGGAAAGTAGGCTACAGGTGAAGATTTATGACTATCATATCAGCTAGTTGAAGGCCCAAAGGAAGCACAGCTAGCCTGGCAAGCCAGACCCACATCAGAAAGATGTAAGGTCTGGCGCAGCTCCATTGGCAGTGTGGGCGGGATAAACGGTTGTCTTTCAAGTTCCCTCTGCACGCAATAGGATAGCGCTACAACCAATCAGAGCAACGAAGAAGGTGACGTAGTCAGAGCGATGGCTCTGACTACGTAATTAATCAAAACTCAGAATAAATATTTATTTTCGAGGAAAGACTTCAGTGCCGTTCTTTGTTCTTTTCTCAAATAAAATGTTAACTTCAAGTCTTGAAGAGTCGCGGCCAAAGCCGAGTGGAAAGACAACCGTTCGCCAGCAGCAGCAGCCATTGTTTACCTAACACGGAACCGTCGCATTTCTGTCGTCATTAGGTAGCCCGGCTTTCGACTCCGCCACTCACGCTGTGATTGGTCAGACATACAAGACACACTTGGTGTTTCCAGCACCAAAAAGCCGACGGAGCTGTGCTAGACCTACACTAGCTGCCAAATAAATTTGCTGCCGCTAGGGGGTGTCTAGAGTTCTAGGCTAAAGCACAGCACCACTGTTCTTGAAACTTGTAAACCATGAAACGATTCAAAACATTTTTTTGTTTCCCATTCAGGCTTATCCGGCTTTGAAGCGAGCTATAGATATGATGAGGAGTCCTGACCCATGCATGAGTCCTGCTGGGCCGCGGCTCTCTCCCCCAGCAGCATCTCCAGCAGCAGGTTGTCCACACTGGCCTCCCCCAGCAGTCTGGCCAGGTGCAGAGTCTCCACCATCTGCCAGGCTACGCTCTGCAGCGCAGGCAGCATCAGCAGAAGTTCCCCGAAGCGCCCCCTCGTCCCACTGGTCACCTCCTCAAGTAACACGTGCGCCTGGAAACGCAGATGGCGAACCGAATGAGGGCTCCCCAAACCCAGGCAGTCTGTCAGAAAAAAAACAAAAGGTTAGAAGAAGAAGACTTTTAGCATGCTATTGCATAGCACATGATGGGGCTAATATACAGTGGTGGTGGGGAAATAATGTTGAATAGAAAAAAATAGGTTTAATTTGTCAAGGCTTCCAGCCAATCAAATTGATGCCTCAGGGTATCTGAGGTCTTGATGCTCAAAATTGAGATTTTCCCACACTGAAAAAAAGTATCCTTTGGATTAACTTGATTTTAATGTGTACATCGGTCCCACATGATAAGAATGTGGATGACTGACAAAATGTCCTTCTTTTTCTCAATGAATTATTACTTGTTAAACCAAAATATTTCAATCATGTTCAGGTATTTAAAATAATCAAGTTGAGTTAACTCATTTTTTTCAAGCTACTGCAACACCAATTAATTAAGTAGCATGAAAGCAATGTTATGTTCAGGATACCTGATTTTCAAATATAACAAACTTGATTTGTTAATGCTAATATTATTTAAATGTATTATGTAAATTAAAATCAATTTTATTATTTCCTTACAACCCAGGTTTGGTCTCTAAATGTTACTTGATTTGTTAAAGCCGGCCAAATGCATTGTAGATTGTCAGTTTTTGTGTTGTGTGCAAATACAAAAATCAAAACCGATTTCATTGAAATAATGTACTGTATTCTTCCATAAAACTTTGCAAATCACACACATACAGTGACTTTAGCGTAGAAATACAAAGCTGTAACCATTATGATACCAGTACATTCAAAATACAAACCACAAATGACATTGCAGTACGTTCAAAGCTGTGAACAGTTAGTACTGCACAAGTGCATCCTCAACTGCAAATACAAAACAACAACAATAGTAATAAAAGTATTTTTTACTGTAAACCAGTAAACAAAATATGCCAATATCTGAATTGGGAAAGTAAGAACTAGTGTTCATAAAAATAATTTCCGGTCATTCCTTTTGAGAGGTCTTCTTCTTGGGCTATTTTTGGTAGTGGTGGGCGGATCGATCCAAATATCGATAGTATCGATACCAAGTTGGTATCAGTATCCGATCGATACTAGCCTGTTGGGATCGATTCTTTACTTTAAGTTCCGCTCTTGTTTGCAATGCTGCGGTTTCGGCAAAGAGGAAACAGCCAGGTCACCGGACTCGCCGCTCCTGTGTCAGCACAGAGCAGGCACACTTTGCTCCCGCTCCCCCTCCCCCTCTTGTGTTTAGATGTTGCGCCGTCACGCGAGTCACGTGACGCAAAGCAAAACAATTGATAATAAAGCATTTTCTATTTAATTATAAACTTTGTTCTCATTCTGTCCTAGGTTTTAACTACTTAATAATAAAAAAGGAAACATCACAAAAAACACTTAAGGTCATGAAAATTAATTGAGATTTAGCAATTCAATGACGCATCCACCTTATTTATTGAAAAGTATCGGTATCGATATCGGCGATACTGGCCCGTATTTACTTGGTATCGGATCGATACCAAAATATGCAGTATCGCACACCACTAATTTTTGGCATCTAACTACCGGCGCGTTAGCGCCACCTTCTGTTCCGGAGGGATAACGACACTGTGACATTCGAACGGCAGAGACTAAACTCGATTACAATGAGTTTGTTTTTTTAATTTGATTACTTTCAAACAACTTGCAAGAAACTAGTAATTTCAACATTCTTTATAAACAACTTAAGTGTACTTGATTAAACCATGTTCACAAACAGAATATAAATTAATTGTGTTGCTTTTACTAACTTCACTTTTGTAAATTCAAAGACCCAATATTTACTTTTTTTCAGTGCACTGCAAGCTGCAAGTTTATGTTTGCGTTAATGAGCTGGACTTACCAAAACCAGCTCGCTCTGACGACTGAACACAAAGCAAGCAGATGTGGCTGGTGTTGATGTTGGACCTTTTGAGTACAAAGACTCTTTACAAAAATGGGGTAGATGAGACCGATGTGGAATTTAACATTTGGAATCTGGAGCAGCTTAATAAAGCGGTAGGTTGGTTGTGTGCTTATGGGCTGAATCGGTGAAAAGATGGTGGAGAAGGCAATGACCACAGAGCTAAGTACCAAAAGTTCTCCTTCTACAAGTTCTACAACATCTGCCGTAGTCTTAGACACTGAATGCTAAGTCACTGAATAGAATTAAGACTACTCTCACTTTTCATGGTGTCTCCTACATCAGCCGTACTGGCCTTCCACCCACCCATCCTCACACTGCAAATTACACAATATATATATACACTCACCGGCCACTTTATTAGGTACACCTTGCTAGTACCGGGTTGGACCCCCTTTTGCCTTCAGAACTGCCTTAATCCTTCGTGGCACAGATTCAACAAGGTACTGGAAACATTCCTCAGAGAGTTTGGTCCATATTGACATGATAGCATCACGCAGTTGCTGCAGATTTGTCGGCTGCACATCCATGATGCGAATCTCCCGTTCCACCACATCCCAAAGGTGCTCTATTGGATTGAGATCTGGTGACTGTGGAGGCCATTTGAGTACAGTGAACTCATTGTCATGTTCAAGAAACCAGTCTGAGATGATTCGCGCTTTATGACATGGCGCGTTATCCTGCTGGAAGTAGCCATCAGAAGATGGGTACACTGTGGTCATAAAGGGATGGACATGGTCAGCAACAATACTCAGGTAGTCTGTGGCTTTGACACGATGCTCAATTGGTACTAATAAGCCCAAAGTGTGCCAGGAAAATATCCCCCACACCATTACACCACCACCACCAGCCTGAACCGTTGATACAAGGCAGGATGGATCCATGCTTTCATGTTGTTGACGCCAAATTCTGACCCTACCATCTGAATGTCGCAGCAGAAATTGAGACTCATCAGACCAGATTCACTTCCGGCGCTGTAAGAGACGGCAGCCTTTTCCAGTCGCTCCGCAACACCGCATTGTTTATCTATTGTTTTCTTTACCTTATCTACTTTTTTTTTTTTTTTCAATGCAACCAAGAACCAGCTTTCTTGTTTATTCAAGAGAGGAGCTGCTGGCTCTGAAGACAATGGCGAAAGCTGGCGTAACGCACAGTATACCAGCTGATCTGCGGAGGAAGCCCCGAGGGAGTAAAGCCGGCGCGAAAGTTAAATCGTGGCGAGCGGACCAGCGACGGCGTTTCAAACCATCGATCCCTTCAGTGATGATGGGAAATGTCAACGCTCTGGCAAATAAGATGGACGAGTTGTCTGCGCTCATAAATCAGCGTATTTATCGAGAGAGCAGCTTGTTTATCTTCACGGAGACATGGCTAACCTGTACCACACCGGATGCTAACGTGGAGCTGCCGGGATTCACCTCAGTGAGAGCCGACAGAGACACTAAAGCCTGCGGGAAGAGCAAAGGTGGGGGACTCATCGTCTACGTTAACAACAGATGGTGTAACCCAGGACATGTCACTGTGAAGGTGGTCTTATGTTGCCAGGACTTGGAGCTGTTAGCCGTTAGCCTCCGGCCGTACTACCTCTCGAGGGAGTTCAGTCACGTGATCGTCATCGGTGTTTACATCCCGCCGAGAGCCGATGCAGCCGCTGCCTGTGAGAAGATACACTCAACCACAGCAAAGCTGCAGACCCAACATCCAGAGGCTTTCATCGCCATCTCAGGTGACTTCAATCACGCCACCCTGGACTCTACTCTGCCTGCTTTTCACCAGTTTGTTGACTGTCCAACTAGGAAAAACAGGACAATAGACTTACTGTATGCAAATGTGAAGGATGCATACACAGCAACCCCCCACCCCCCGCTGGGAAAGTCTGACCATGATCTGGTCCACCTGCAGCCACAGTACACCCCCCTGGTTCAAAGACAGCCGGCCACAAGGCGCTCTCTCAGAATATGGTCCCAGGAAGCGGAGGATGCCCTGAGAGACTGCTTTGAAACAACAGACTGGAGTGTACTGCAGAGTCCGCATGGTGAGGACATTGAGGGACTGACACACTGCCTGACGGACTACTTGAACTTCTGTATGGATGTGGTGGCCCCTGCTAGAACTGTGCGTTGTTTCCCCAATAATAAACCTTGGGTAACACGTGGAGTGAAAGCAGTGCTCAACAAGAAGAAGGCAGCATTCAGAAGAGGAGACAAGGAGGCCATGAAGGCAGCTCAGCGGGAGGTGAAGGTGTGCCTGAGGGATGCGAAGGAGAGCTACAGGAGGAAGGTGGAGCAGAAGCTGCAGGAGAACAACATGAGGGAAGTCTGGAATGGTGTTAAAACCATCACAGGCTACATAGCCAAGAGCAGCTCAGAGGGGGGGACACTGGAGAGGGCGAACAAACTGAACAACTTCTTCAACCGGTTTGACCAGCTCCCTCCCCTGCCCTCCTCCCCCCACCCATCCCCACTGCAGACCCCTCTCTCTCCTCTCCCTCCCACCCCCATACATCCTTCACACAACATCAAAGACGACCCCTCCTCCCTCCCCACACCTCCCTCTCCTCCATGCATCACTGCAGACCAGGTCAGGAGTGAACTGAGGAGACTTCGCCCCAGGAAAGCAGCTGGTCCGGACAGGGTGTGTCCCCGGCTGCTAAGGTCCTGCGCCACCGAACTGGGAGAGCCTCTACAGCACGTCTTCAACCTCAGCCTACAACTGGGGAGGGTGCCCACCCTGTGGAAGACATCCTGCATTGTTCCGGTTCCGAAAAAGAGCCGGCCCAGCGAGATGGACTACAGACCGGTGGCACTCACATCTCAGCTGATGAAGACACTGGAGCGGCTCTTCCTCAGTCTCCTCAGGCCACAAGTGCAGCATGCCCAGGACCCCCTACAGTTTGCCTACAGGACAAAGGTTGGCGTGGAGGATGCTGTTCTCCACCTCATGCATCGAGCCCACACGCACCTGGACAAGAGCAGGGGCACAGTCAGGATTTTATTCCTGGATTTTTCAAGTGCCTTCAACACCATCCAGCCTCCTCTTCTTCTGGACAAGCTGGCCAGGATGCAAGTGGACCCACGCCTGGTGACATGGATCTCCAGCTACCTCACAGACAGGACACAGTATGTCAGGCTCAAGGACATCACATCAGACACTGTGGTCAGCAGCACAGGAGCGCCTCAGGGGACTGTGCTGGCCCCCCTCCTCTTCACCCTGTACACCTCGGACTTCAGCTATAACTCTGAGTCGTGTCACATCCAGAAGTTTGCTGATGACACGGCCATCATGGGGTGTATCAGGGAGGACCAGGAGGAGGAGTACAGGAGTCTGGTGAGGGACTTCGTCGTCTGGTGCCACGCCAACCACCTGCAGCTCAACACCTCCAAAACAAAAGAACTGGTCATAGACTTTGGGAAGTCTAGACCGCCCCCTCAGCTGGTCCAGATTGAGGGGGCAGACGTTGAGGTGGTGAGCAGCTACAGGTACCTCGGGCTGGTGCTAGACAACAAGCTGGATTGGTCCAAGAACACTGACCACCTCTACAGGAAGGGGCAGAGCAGGCTTTACTTCCTGAGGAGGCTGAGATCTTTTAACATCTGCAGGAAACTCTTGTGGATGTTTTATCAGTCAGTGGTCGCCAGTGTCCTGTTTTACGCTGTGGTGTGCTGGGGGGGCAGCACGTCAAAGAGAGACTCCTCCAGGCTGGACAAGCTGATCAGGCGGGCCGGCTCGGTGGTCGGCATGAAACTGGACTCTTTGGTGTCAGTGGCAGAGGAAAGAACACTGAACAAACTGCTGGACATTATGGACAATGTCAGCCATCCTCTGCACACGGCCATCACCGACCAGAGAAGCTCGTTCAGTGACAGGCTGCTGCTCCCGAGGAGCAACACCAACAGATTAAAGAACTCCTTTGTCCCCCGAGCCATCAAACTTTACAACTCCACAGTGGGTTGTAGGGGGGGCAGTGGGAGGAGGAAACAGGACACAACACCCAGGACAGTAGAATAAGAAGAGTAGCATGTGCCAAATCATGCAGAGACTCAATATTATTTATTACTACACACTTATAATTAATATTCACTTGACTGCATCTGTAATGTAATGTAATGTATCACTGAGTTACCTCAACAACTGTCGCTACCTCCTGCTGCTATATATAGACATGTACATATACTCATACATATACTATATATATATATATATATATATATATATATATATATATATATATATATATATATATGCCGTTTGCACACTGTTTTGCGCACCATTTGCATTTTCCCTGATATTTTATTTTATCTTATCTCCCTGATAGTTTATCGTATTTTATTTATTTACGATGTGTGTTTTTTATTACTTTGTGTGTTTTTTCTACTACTTGTTGCACTATTGTGGTGTTGCACTGGAACCTAAATTTCCTGAGGGGAACCTCCCCAAGGGATCAATTAAGTTTTTATCTATCTATCTATCCATCAGGCAACGTTTTTCCAATCTTCGATTGTCCAATTTTGGTGAGCCTGTGCGAATTGTAGCCTCAGTTTCCTGTTCTTAGCTGACAGGAGTGGCACCCGGTGTGGTCTTCTGCTGCTGTAGCCCATCCGCCTCAAGGTTCGACGTGTTGTGCGTTCAGAGATGCTCTTCTGCATACCTCTGTTGTAACGAGTGGTTATTTGAGTTACAGTTGCCTTTCTATCAGCTCGAACCAGTCTGGCCATTCTCCTCTGACCTCTAGCATCAACAAGGCATTTGCGCCCACAGAACTGCCGCTCACTGGATATTTTCTCTTTTTCGGACCATTCTCTGTAAACCCTAGAGATGGTTGTGCGTGAAAATCCCAGTAGATCAGCAGTCTCTGAAATACTCAGACCAGCCCGTCTGGCACCAACAACCATGCCACGTTCAAAGTCACTTAAATCACCTTTCTTCCCCATTCTGATGCTCGGTTTGAACTGCAGCAGATCGTCCTGACCATGTCTACATGCCTAAATGCATTGAGTTGCTGCCATGTGATTGGCTGATTAGAAATTTGCGTTAACGAGCAGTTGGACAGGTGTACCTAATAAAGTGGCCGGTGAGTGTGTATATATATATATATATATATTTTTTAGAGATGGGCATAGATTAAATTCTTTAATCTAGATTAATCTAATGGCAATCTTGAAATTAATCTAGGTTAATCTAGATTAAAGTGGC
Organism: Merluccius polli; assembly: GCA_030340625.1. NCBI lineage: Eukaryota > Metazoa > Chordata > Actinopteri > Gadiformes > Merlucciidae > Merluccius > Merluccius polli. Next base: position 115,235 of record JAOPHQ010002288.1, read on the forward strand.
TCCTTTGAATTATGTCGAAGGTGTCCATAATATGTGTTTGCTACCTAAATAATGACTTATATTACGTAAATAATGACGCAGCGCGGTAACGCCGATAACGGCCCATCACTAATATATATATATATATATATATATATATACACACACACACACACACACATTGAATGTTTTAATTTCATGTAAGTCCTCATCCCTTTGGTCTGGTACTATAAGCACAGTGCGAAGCTAAAAGGATATGACGGACGACATCTTTATCTGCCAGCCCAATATTAATGTGTTCTCATTTACCATGGTGAAACCAGGCCGACCGAACCGACTGACGAGGGCCATGGATGGAGAGGAGGGAGCAATGAAGCAAAATGTTCCTGGCAAAATCTGTGTTTTTGTCTGCGAAGCACAGATGAGGTGTTGAGGGACTGACCTGGAGCGAAGAAGACAATAGTCCTGAGGCAGGTAAACTCTTTGTCTGTGATGTTGAGATCTCTCAGAGGTTGAACCAGCTCCTTGTGAATACGAAAAGCCACTCTGGACACCTCCAACTCAGCACCTTGTACTGGAATAACAAAGTCATTTCCTGCACAATAAACAAAAAAAGACATGCATTACTATACTATAATACTAAAACCACAGACGACTTCAAATTTGTAGGCACAATTTGATCAGTTCTGCTACGATATTAGTCAAACTACATATAGGCCTAACAGAATTGAAGAGATATACATATACAAAAATCCATTTGCACTGGCTAAACCAGTGCAAATGGATGGAAGAGGGATGGTGTTTTCTTTACATTTTAAAAATACTTCCAGGACTGAGCTTTTTCCCCAAAATGAAAGTGTTGAGAGTTAAAGGTACATCTAACCTAAAAGAATTAGGTCATTGTAAGGTAAAGAGCGCCTTGCCACCCCAAGGATGAGATGTTCTGCAGAGTGGGCTCGTAACAGGGCTACCTGCACAAACAGACACACAGTAAGGTCATGTTTAGCTCAAATGGACAGGCAGTCATGCAAAACCCACCACTGAAAAATATACACAAGTAGGTCAACCAAGCTAATTACACATGACTTATGTCTTATAGTCTGAATACCATGTGTAAAGCCGTAAGCTATGATTTGGTGCGTTTTCATCCATACCCTGTCATCTATTGGCAGACAGCAAAACTCTGGGATGCGCTTCGCCCACTCCACCAGCAGAAGGAGTTGCTGCTTCATGGAGTCGAACACGTCGCCGACGCAGGCTATCTTCTTGGTGCCGATATCACAACTCTCTTGCGAGAGCAGGGTTAGGAACTGAGGGTGGCAGACCATAATGAAGGATCACAGCTCCGCTAGCGGCTACTGTACTGTTGAAAAGCACTAGGGCAAAAAGTGTGTGTGTGTGTGCATCTGCGCATCTGCGCGTGTGCGTGTGTGTGTGTGTGTGAAGGAATGGGAAATGTGATCATGTTGCATCAGTAGGTGTGAGGTGCCATTGCGGTAGTCTGACAGAGTAGTAAGGTGGCCTTGGCTCATCACTACCATCAGGATATAATATATGTAAACCAAGATGGAAAACACTGCTGCTTCATTAAGTGGTCTGTTTGTCAATCATCCAATTCATTTCTGTTCATTCTTTCCACAAGAAACAGAGGGATATCTGGTTGTTATTATGCATTTGAAGGTAATTGGACGTTGGCATACAATCCCAGACCTATAGCACTGCAATTAAATAGTCTATGATTAGATGGGGTCCCAGGGCCATTTGGTAGTTTCTAAAGAGTAACTGAATCTACCCTACAGCTAAGATCTCCAGGGAGGTGAATAACCGCCTATTTAAAGTGCAGCATTTTATCCCTACCATCGTTGGCCTCTAACTGCATGTTTTATAATGAAAAAGACCAGGCTGTGTGGGAAAATAGAATAATTGAGTTGATTTCTGGTGTGTTGTATCAGTCAGTAAGCAGCGTGTAAGAGAGGTGTACAGTATAGTTACCTGATGCACACTAGCCTCCGCCTGAAGCAGTACGTCGATGGATAGAGAGCCCACTGCTACCTGGCCCTCAGCTCTATGGCTATTGATGCGGTCGCGCTCATTCTGCACAGCTGAGGAGCCAAGAAGGGATTTAGTAACTATACCAACAACCTAAAATGAACTGAAATCTGTTGTCCTCAACCGACACTTTATTTTCTTTAATTCCTCCTAGTCATTACAGGAAATGAGTGCGCGTGAACGAGAAGTGAAGAACATCATTATGTTTAACAGGAAAGCCAATCACATGTTGACCACCCCTAATGAGCGGTCATTAGAAAGAGAGCAATCCAGAAGGGCCTGGCCTAGTTCCAATGTTCCCTCCCCATGTTAGACAACAAGACCCCCGTCTCCGAGCAATCAGTCATCAGAGCTGTCTGCACAGCAACCAATCAACCAATCAGGGGCCTATTCATGGTGCTAGCCCAGGAGAAAGGCCTGCCTGGCCTACCATGACGACATGGCTCTATGTGACAGTGCCACAGATGAGTATTCTATGGACCATCAGTTAAGTGATGGATTGGAGTCATCTGAGCCGTCTGAAAGATGGGCCTCTGCCTGCTTGTTCAGCTACCTGTATGCTTTTGTCTTGCCATCAAAACAACAATGCGACCAAAATAGTGTAAATCCTTAAAGAGGCTATAGACGATATCCTGAACATTAATATAGCAGCAAACAACTATTGGCTATGTAGAGATATAGTGGAGTAATGGCGTCCTGACCAGAGAATGAAGGCACACTTCCTCTGTGTGTGTTGTAATCTGAGCTTCTATTTTCTTTGTTTTGGTGTCCGGTCCAGCCGTGCGTTCATGATAACGCATGCGCCGTGCATGAGATGAGTTAAGAAGGTAAAGAACACTTCCACTTTTTGTGGTTTGAGATGCTGGTGGTGTAGTGTGACATCTTGTGGCTAAATATATCGTCTATAGCCACAAATGAAATCACGTAATACACGTCAATCATACATACAATCCTTTTACATGCTGGGATTTTATATTATGTAGCACCATAAAACTGATGTAATTGCATTAAATATGCCTAAGATACATATTCTTTGGGAGACAGTGTGCAGTGGGAGACATAGAAATAACACAAATGTATGTATATTTTCAACGATTTGACCATAAAAGGGAATGTGACTCTTAATAGGCAAATGTCACCAGCTCAACCAATGGAAAAACATTTTGAGTTTAATACGATTTTCCTTTGAAAGGGAACTCTAGGTGAGAGTTGAAGGCACAATGACCTAGACTCTTCGACACTGGTGAATATAAACTTACAATCTATCTCAATCTAAACATTTTAATGAATATTCTTGAAATATACCTCAAGGGGACGTTGCATAACACATAACATAACTGTTTCATGTACCATTTATTTGTGTACCTTTTTATAGGGATTTGGAGAACGACGTCTCTGCACTGAAAGCTACAGAGCAAATATTTGGCTACACTGGCATGTTAATTATTCATGTGAGGAGCCCAGTCATGGCTCCTCTAATCCCCATCTCATTCTCTACTTATCTATGGCAGCCAATGAAAGATATGATCAGTCACACACACACACACAAACACACACACACACACACACACACACACACACTGCATTATTGAATGCGGCATGCACTGTAAGTAGAAACTACAGCTGTAACTACAGGTTGTAGTTTGATGCCTTTCTAGAATTTAGGTGCGTCACTTTGGCAAACATACATTTAGAAATGGTTCTGGTTCGCTCACCTTCCTTTCTCATCCCAGCTCGGAAACACTTGCGCAACCTGCAGTAGCGACATTGGTTTCTTTTGTCTTTGTCCACAATGCATTGCCTGCTAAACCTGAGACAAAAAAAGACGAGTATAAACATGCCCAAGATTAGGATTTGTCTTTTCAGGACCAAAAGAGACTTTCTGAGAAGTTGCCGTGTTGTTAGATTGAATGAAGTCAGCTAGGCTGTTATTGACCATGGAGGTGTCGCGGCAGACAGCCACTCTACAGCGGCCTACACTTTTCACTGTCACATACGATACGTCAATGCCTCGCATGGGGAAGTAGGGCCTCCGCCGGTATATCTCACTGTTGATTTTCAGTCCATCGTTATTGCAGATAGGTTATTGCTGTCATGCCTGGACAGATCCCAGTATCTATGCCACTCGACGTGTTTTTGATCGTCCTCATATATGATACATCTCACTCTTCGATGGATTCAGTGACTGCCATGGACGGCATATATGATGGTATATTACATGTCCTCATGTGCTTCTGTGCTTGATTTCTCACTGCTTTCCAAAGCAGTGAGAGTAATACGTGCTGAGGATTTCAGAAGAAGCAAATAAAGATGATGCGTCCCAGGATCAGCAATTGTTAGGTTTAAGACATGGAGAGCAGTGCATTCAGCTAAGCATTCTGTTCTCTGAGTAAATCGGAGAGGAGGAGAAATAAGTGTATAGGCTAAACCTAATGAACAGGGAGGTCATGATAACATGAACATTGTTATGGGATCCGTCCGTGGGAAACAAACGAATTTGAGCAAGGAGTGAGGGTGACCTGCTGCTCCGGGGCCTCGGGGGACCCCTCTAGGCTATGTCTAGGTAGTTATATGATCATGTGTTGCTTATCTGTGTGTAATTATTAGGTACAGTTACATAGGCGATAGCACATTTTTAAAGTCTGTGTAAACCAAAAGTAATATGTTTAGAGTTTATCACACTATAGAAAAATGTGTTATTAACCAACTAGCCAAATTTTAATTAGGATTCAAAATCATGAAGAAATAAGCGTTATTCTCAGAGATGCTGGGGGCGTGTCCGCTGAAGGTGCTCAACCATACCCATTTGCGCATGGGGGGCGGATCCTCTCTCAACTGTCAAGTAATAACTGTCAAACTCGCGATTGAACATGACGAGCAGTGACGCAACTGCACTCTGGTTGTTAGGGGCGGGGCAATGCTAAGGGCTAGCGCTTACGTCATCATGTACCCGTTAAGTCCCGCCCATAGAAACGGTCTAACTCCACAATTCAACATTAAATGGTTATACAGTCTTTTCACATGTTTTCAGCCATGACTTTCTAACGTGTGTAATGTGTTTAGAAACACATCTCAGAATTTGCTTTACACCATCTTATAGTGTTTTTTTATTATGTGATGTCTCTCGATGGTTCTCACCTGCACGTGTAGTTGTGTTTTTTGCGGACACTTCTCCTGAAGAAGCCCTTGCAGCCATCACAGCTGGCCGCGCCGTAGTGTTTGCCGGTGGCCCGGTCTGCACATATGGAGCACAGGATGCCATTGCCATCAGAGGATGCTGCCGCCACTGTTGCCTCTGTTAATTAAAACATAATGGAGCAGTCAGTTCCTCCGGGTATTCACCGCACAGTGCTCTATGTCCCCTCTAGTCGCTGCCCGGAGGTCTAGCATTATGGCAGCTTTAGATGGGAGACATCATGAGATAGAGAAGTCTGTGAGGCGAAGTGGGGAGGGGACATTATTGTGAAGACATGGAAACTCCTTTTGTTTGGACGCAAATAAATAAATAAACATCTCTGAGGCTGAACTAACAAGCCCCACAAGCACCTGAAAGAGACCGCTCAGCTGAGTATTGTAACAAACTTTGTTTTTTAAGCGATACTATGTAACTTGGCACACTCTCGTGGCTGAGTTGGCACCGGAGAGCATTGGCTCTTTGGCACGACGGTGACGTTGTTCGACACGAAGCAAATAACTATTAGTGAAATCTTTTTTTATTTTTCCAAACTAGTCAGGTATGCGTTTTGACCACGTGCTGTCATTGTGAGTTCCCGTTGGTCGGCACAGACCAAATTGAATGAGAGCATGATTCCCTGAGTCGATGGAGTCGTGGGTGGATTGCTTTTATTCTATAGACATTTAGTCACTGGCATACATTTGAACAAAATCAAAAACAAGCAGTGAAAAGGTACATAGTGGAGCTTTAAGCCTCAAACAAAATAGTGTTGATTGAATGTCCACGTGCCGGGGGCATCAACAGGAGACTATTTAGTGTCAGTCCAGATCAGCCTCAGTGATGACAGTGAAAGGAGAACTGGTAAATATGTCATTGTTCTCTGGAGCTGCCCAAAGCTTAGGCCTCCGAGGAGCGCTGCTACTTATTACCACAAAGAAACTCCCCTTTTAATTAAAACTGTTCTACAGCAGTGGCAGGCCAAAGTCCACATGCTTTTCCACGATTAGCGGCAATGCTTCCACTTCGTCTCCCACTGTGTTTCTCTCGGTTGTATTCTGTCGGTATTTGATTGCTGCCATATTGTCTCTGCTAAAACTGCTGAACATCCCCTAAACTCTCTCTTGATGTTGTTTCTGTGCTTGTGTCTGTGGATAATGGCCCCAGGCAATAGTGTATGTAAATCGCATGCTTAGTTTCTGAACGCAGAGCAGCCCGGGTTTACAATTTAACAATGGCAAGGCTTTCAGTGGTCAAAGATCAGTTCGATTGAATTAAGAGATTAGAGTATGCCGCCCGCTTAACTGCATTTGCAGACTGCTGGTTGAGCATCCCTTTTTAAAGTGCAAGGAAGGACTGATTCAGCACATCAGAATTCAAATGATAACTTAATAGATAAGGGAATCAAAATAAAACATCTTAATGTCTTTCATTGCATAATCTTTGTGCATATAGTGTCTTGAAATGTTTGAACAATTTACAGCCCAGTCTCTGATATTTACAGCTGTAACCAGCATTCGTCATCATAGACATTTTTGTTTGTTTACACCCGGAAAATCAACAATCGCTGGTATTTGCCCACACATTGCAGTGGATGAGGTGACCACATAATCATACCTGCTATATGTATATCCACCGGTATATTTATATCCACAGGTAATTCCCTTGTGTTGTCAAAGCCCACCATGGCGCAGGACTGGTTGAAGGCAGCGCTATACTCACTGCAGTCCAGGTTTAGCATAGTCCCGTTCAACCTTATGGCTCTAAGGCACACGCACACTCATACTTTTTCAGCCTGGATCACGGCCTCCCAGACAGTGTGACACCTCCTGCCCTTGTTTTTGCTGTGTCCTCTCGATCTGGTCACAGTATGGTAACATCCGCTATTCTGACCCCATCACCTGTGTGACAATGCCTTGTGGTGGCTTGATTAGGACCCTGCTAGAGTCTTCGACAAGCAGATGACTCGTGAGCTTAACCTTAAGAAGGAAACTTAGGAGAAGCTCATTCATTAGGTGCCTGGTGTCTGTTGGCTTGTCTCTTATCAGAATGAAGCGTCATGAAAGGGAGGGTTCAGAGACATGTCAACAGGAGTCACCCCCCACCAATCACAAACAGATAATATAGTCCAACAGGTATGACACATGCTGAAATGTCCATATTGCATCTACATATTGGCACACAACAAGGAAAAAACATGTTTTCCCAAGTTACACATGTTTAATATTCTGTGACATGGCATCAAACACAGATCGTACAGTATTATTTGTTTAAACTTAAGTTGATTTCAATGCAGTTTTCAGAAAACATTTCACTTCCTTAACAGGGAAGGGATTCTCATCTATGTTCACCTTTGTCCTCAGCCATCCGTTGTTTGTTACTATTGATTAGTACGACTGATAACGTATGTTTGCAAATAGACTTTGCCTGGGCCCCATTTGATTCAGATAGCGCAGACCCGCAAGATAGCTTTTGTTTCTCAAAAATATGCCCTACTGCAATGGAATTATATTACAATTGACAATCCACAAGCATTGGTAAAAAGGGCTTACTCTATATTATGTTCTTTTATCAAAACTATGTATAAATTAAATGAGAAAGCAAATCATAATATTAGAATAGTTAGGTGTTAGACTCTGTAGGCCTATTCATGTATGCTTCTCTTAAGTTGTTTCAGTACAGTTTCATTAAATTATACTTTAATATTTTCCTTGCCTACTGTGAGCATCTTAATACTTTTCAAACACTGACAAATTAAAAGAAGTGTCTAGCGCAAGCCCTAGCGCTACAAGAAAATGTGTTTTAAAGAAGTATGCCTAAAAGGCAGGTATACATGTGAATGTTGTCATAGAAATGTTTTTTTTTAATTTTTTTTTACTAATTATAACAAATTATATGTCAGACCACATATGAGTTTTGCCCAGTACCGATATCTATCATACTTTAGTGTAATGGGATTTCCTGGTGAGTGACACTCCTTCCCTGAATGTCATGCTGGGCTTCGGGTCAGACCTCACCGGGCACTGCCTCCTACGCTCTTCAGGTGATCGATGGATGGAAGTGGTGATGGCAGGACTGTAGCCTGGACTTCCCTGCCCACTCAGTCTCACCACAACAGCTATACAGGATTACATATAACACTTAACATTTCTCACATGGGATTCTTTTTCTTTGCAGTATGCAACAGGAGTGCTTTATTAGTTCATATTTTGCCAAATATATTTTGGTTCTTTTTATGCCAAACGGAGATGTTATTTTAACTAGTGAAAAATTGACTCCAGATTATTAGATTTTTAATGTTAATAATGTACTATTACGATGATGACTGGCAAGATGTACTTGGCCCACTAGGGGGCGACAAAGTATAACCTATAGAGACGCCAAGGCAGAAAAGGAGTGCGAACGACCACATTTGCTCTCATCTTGCCTGGACATAATGAAACCTAATCTTTTTAATAAAACCTAATCATGTTAGGTTCTTCCTTTTCAAGAAATTGGGAACTGAGTTGAGTAGGAGACTCACATTTGATCTCGATAGGAATGGCATCGATTCGTGTGCAATATACTGTGCATGCAGATAGAATAGGACAGTGAAGCTAAGCTTCCAATGCGAGTTGCAAGAGAGATGACGTCCAGATAGTGGCGAAAATAAGAGTTGTCAGCAGGTTTGACACAGTATATGCATTACACATCTGCACATATTTAGTGCACTAGGTAAGAATTCAGATGCGTCAAGTTATCGGAGGATGGCACACTGAAAATGAACTCACTATTATCTGTGTGTAAAATTCAGCTCAATTTTGGCTCTAATGTGATAACTTTTTAAATGAGATTCAGAAACTCTACCTTGAACATATACTGTTTGTGGTTAGAGTCATCATTAATTGATACAGCAATATCAATAATAAATGCAACACATAGGATTCGATTGATGTTTGAAGATAAGCACCAAAGACTTCTTTCGCATTTGCTAAATTCCTGATCTTGTTTGGACTCTGAAGTCTGAACCAGTCAATCTGAACCAGTCAGTTTGCTAGTCAATCTGGACCAGTCAGTTTGCTAGTCAGTCTGAACCAGTCAGTTCCCTAGTCAGTCTGAACCAGTCGGTTCGCTAGTCAGTCTAAACCAGTCAGTTCTCTAGTCAGTCTGAATCAGTCAGTTCTCTAGTCATTTCTTGCACCTTGGGAGAAGCCGTCTTCTCTCTGACCGTGTGACCTCTGCTTCTTCTGTCTACCACACTGTCTTCCTGTCAATCTCTGTGCTTGGAGAAACACCAACTCAGACCCTCCTGTTAATAATTAATACCATTTCACAATAACAAATTCCTACATACCTGTCATGTTATGAGGAAAATAGCAATGTAGAGTAATGTATACTGGTGAATAGAATTCAAAAGACATTCAGAAATTGGTCAAGAACATTGCTCTGGAAGGGGTTGTCTGATCGAAACATTTAAAATGAGGCGTGACACGCACATCATCCGATCCGATCATCCGAGAACTCCTAATGTAGAAAGGGAAAACAGAAAAGTGAAGAAAAGACGAGAAAGAAATGAATGAAACATCATTGCCCCCCCCCTTCCTCTTACAGAAATTGGGCTACGACTAAAACAAAGCAGCAAAAACTGGTTATAAAAGCATGGTACGCGTATGATTTAGTGAGGCGATAAAGAATGGAAAGGTGGCCATCCATCATGGAAGCCAGCTCACTGGGAGAGAAGCTGTCACAGACTGCACCGGGTGTGGCAGGCTTTTGTAGACGGCCTCCAAGAGAGCCTACAATTGACCCCAGAAGCAGCGTGATCCGATGTGCATTCCAGATGGACCTAGGTGGAAGCATGTCTACAACCATCGATGGGCGGAGAGAACGCTTGGTCTTCAATCCTTCAAAAGGGCATCTGTGCTTTCAACAAAACATTTAATGGAGCATTGAGCCAAATCCGAACATTGCAAAAGGAGCCTTGAAGACCAAGGGGTTTGATGGAAACACAGAGGGACCACATTTTGTATCTGGTCCGAGATTTGATGTTCATGAGATTGCATTCACTGTATTGAACTGCAAAAAACAACAACATGAAGCGTCGCATAGAAAGCAGAGTTAAGATAGCTACAGCTTATTTGTCATTAGAGAAGAGGAAGAATAATAGTAAAATGAGGCAATGTAGGTCAGTCACGATTCTCAACTAAAAAAATACACCACATAAATTACATTGGCAAGTAAAATGTGTTATTATTGTGCAATAGTTAATAATAATATTACATATATTTACATAATATCCAGTAACCAATTTGAACTTGAAAACAACTTGAGATTTTTGTTGGTTATCGTAGAATTACAGTAACTACTAATGGAACTGACTGATGTGGACTTTTAAAAACAAGTGTTTGAACAAAATCCTAATTGTAAACAAGATGACACCATCTCACTCATTACAACATCATCACTTGGGCTATCAATCTAAAATAACGAGTATTTGCAAGCAAATTAAAAACCTCACATAGAAATGACCATATCACTAACTCACAGTCACTGATGTGTGAAGCTATTGATGTGCATATGTAAACGTGATATATGGTCCACTGACATACAGTACGTTCAGGACTGCTGTGGTCGTCCACAAGGTCTTGCAGAGTTCAGGGCACTGCATGTGGGTGGAAGCTTCATACACAAGCTCACGGTGGATTCAAGTACAGATCCCCCTCTGCTGTACCTCTTACGCCTGTCAAAATTGATAAAATATGTCTTTCCGCAGCCTCCTGAAGAGGCTTTCATATGCAATTCATCTGTTTTAACTATTTCTTTTGTTATGTCAACAAGAAACCCAATATCCTATTCACACATAGGGATCTTTGTTACAGCTTTATTTATTTTTTTATCATGTGTTCGAAATTGCATTCAAAGCGTTTGACACCCATACTGCAACTAATGGTGGGAATGTGGTTTGTGTGCACTTTGTATGCTTTGAACATGCTTTCCTTTTAAAATAGTGTACAGCAACTCTTTGCAAGACTTGTTTCTAGAAATGATTGCTAATAAAAACACTTTAATAATAATAATACAAAGAATGCTGTCCCTGCTTGGTCCTGTGAGCAGACTTTTTAATTAAAACCACTTGTTCCCAAACTTGTACTTAATGTTTCCCATTAGTCATGTCTGAGCGATTACAGACAGCTCCAATGAAAGTCAAGGATCAAATGCGAAACACAGATGTGTGGACAATGCAGCCTATTTCATTGCCATCAGAGTCGTTCTATTATTGTGGAACATGAACTTGAATGGACACATGTTCCTAACTCCTCCTCCCATTTATGAGGTGTCATTCATAGAAACCAAAGTGCTGCATCATAGGTTCTCTTTAGATCAGGGTCGACAACGATGACGGAATGGAGGTATATTATTTAATGAACAAACTTCGTTTTCTGCTTTTCACCCCCACAATTCAAACGGTGTAATACACCTAGCCAACCAAGCAATTTGCTGATCGTTGTCTAAGGCATACGAGAGACGGAGTGTTCATTGCACTACTTTCATTGCAGCGTCCGACCCAGTGAAACTCTTCTATGCAGGCCTGTTTCAGACCTGCTATCCAGGGCCGAACTAACGCACAGGCTAGATATGGCTGCAGCCTAGGGGCCCCACCTGTGCCAGTCTGCCAGGGGGCCCCCGATTGGCCGAATCGGGGGCCCCTCCGCTAGCCCCGCGATCTGCTAGCGCCGCGATCCGCTAGCGCCTCGATCCGCTCGCCCCCCCCCCCCCCCCCCCCCCCGCTCAACAAAAATCTCTGCTAGCACCCCCCCGCCCCGCTCAACAAAAATCTCCGCTCCCCCCCCCCCCATGTGCATTGTGAAGTGCATGTGAATTTTGAGTTATTATCCCCACTATGCAGGCTTACTGGATTCTTCTCCACATGTCTAAGGGCTAGGGGTGTCATGATTCTCCAAATTCACGATCCGATTCGATTTTCAATTTAAACAAGCAATTAAAAGATGATTAAAAAAATAATGGCTATGCCATTGTTAGACTATCGAGTCTTTTCTTTAAAAAGATATAACCACTATATTTCTATAGGAATGTACCACACTAAAGCCATATTGTAAAATGTAAATCATTTATTTAAAATATAACAAAAAACGTATTTCACCAAATTGGTGAAAAAACTGTTTAACACAAAAACAAAAAGAGCCACTAGATGACAGCCCCAGAAACACAGCGTTTAAAAAATAATAAAAATGTATATATTTTTTTTCGATTCTGACGATCCTGCTTTTGATTTCGATGATCAAAATCGAAAGCTCATTTCGGTCGATCTTCGATTTAAAATCGGAATCGTGATTCCCCTACTAAGGACAGAGGTGGGGGCAAACAGACCCGCACACCCCCCTTTCCTCATTTGCCTGTAACCTCATCTGAAGCACTGCATCCACGCATGTGGAACTTGGCATAAGATCAGTGAACTTGAAAATGGTGCCCTTACTTTAATTAGGTGGGACATGTACTGACTGATACTTAAAGTATGTCTTAAATTATGTACCCTGCGTTTGACCTTTCAAGTACCGTTTTTTTTTTTAAATGGTTGAGATTGAGTCCTGCTGAGATGGATAAAATAGTCAAAGTCAGCATGCGTGATTTAGCATTTAAAATGCAGTTGGGGAAAATTATTCAGCATATTCAGCAGCGGGGGTAAAACACGCGGCCCGTCTGGATGCTCGCTTTTTGATGAGGGGAAAGTAGGAGAGGTGAAGGCTTTGAAACGGCAGATGATTACGTGGCCCAGAAGTGAAGTATGAGCAGGGATCAGTGTTGAGTCGGGTCATCAGCCCAGGGCCATTATTAGTTTGTTTCTAATAAGATGTCCCAGATAAGGAGGCAATATGAAAGCACTGACTTTTTCTCTAGCAATTCTCATATCGTATGTTTTGTTGAATTAGCACACTGTCAGTTATCCATTCGATTTGTAGGAAAAATAAATATTTGCAAGGGATTCAAATCCAGTTAACCAGAGGTTTTTTTTTCTTAGCGTTCTTAAGATTTTGGCATATTTATTGAGCATTACTGTACAAGCAGTCTGTGTGGTATAGTTTCCAGACGACACACGTTGTTTTCATGGAGGCTGCGGGGGCTCAAGGTATGCAGCCATGTGAGCTGTGACCTCTCTGAGGGCTAAGTGGCATGGAGCAAATGGGCTTTCTGAAGCCTACACACTATTAATAATGAACCCTGGCTGCAAACCTGACAACTGTTTGCTGCGCTGCTTACCCTTAATGTTTGTGTGACGCAGCCCTGAGGCACCCAATCAGGCCATATTGAAAGTCCTAACTTATGAGGCAACGGTCAAGCACCCACCCACCAACGCTTTAGTCTGAGGAAAGGATTGCAGGATTGCGTCCACTGTGACAACTAACAAAAAAAGTAAATAGATAGAATATAACTTCCGATGAAGCTGTTCCACGTTATCTCTTAATATATAATTGTAATTCTACTATCATCACAGATGGTTTTAAGCCTGTTGTACATTTGCCCTTGTTTTTCATGACCTTCTTTTCCGTTGGTATAGTGTTTCAGTACTGCTGTAAATGCAAGCATAGAAATTCCTGCAGTACTCTTTCCAGGTTAAGGGCTGGAACTAATTTCTTCTCAATCTTTTTTTTCTTCATTTTTTTTAAAGGAAATAACACTGTAGAGTATCATTGAGAATAGTGATGTGGAAAAAGAGGCCCTATAAAATCCAGAGAGCACAAGTGAAATCATTGACTCTGGGGACCCACTTATGACTAAGATGTGGTGTGTTTTTACTTTGGTGGTGGTGGAGGGGGGGGGGGGAATTTGAAATAAATAAAAGGAAAGGAAAATGGCTTCTCTCTGCGCTGTACCCTTGGTCCCTTGCTCTTTGTTAAAACCATATCTCTGCTGCTCCATTGCCCCCAGCTACATTAAATCCCATTAAATTCACCTTCATTAAAGCAGTCCTCCCTGCTCCTTGCAGCAGCCCTTGTGCGGGGCCTCTCAAGGACAGAGCGGTAATGAGGGTGGACTGGAGTTAACCTTGAGGAGTACAGGTTTTCATTTCCAAATCAATAACTTATGCTTCAAAACTGCAGCAAGATCCAGGCTATACATTTCAAGCATTAATTGCGTAGATTGTTTCTGCCGTAGTGAGAAGGCATTTAGGTTCAGAGTAGAGATTGCATTTATCATGGATTTCTTTTCTTTCACCTCTTTTCTTACACAGGAGGAATGGATGGTCCAGACGATCTTTGTGTGTGGTTTGATGCAAAAATGGGACAGCAGTGATGGATTGTATTTCAAAGAGTCAGCATGCTGCATGTAAACAATTAAGCCACTGCATGCATCACCTTTCTCCATTCAAACCAAGCAGTGGACAGCTGCCCGGGAACGGTCCTTCTTGAGATTGCAGTAAAGTGTCGTCATTCACTCAACAGAGGGAGTAGACCTTTCAAAATAAGTCACCTGCTGTCAGTTTCCCTCAATCTAGTTGAATTATACATGAAGAAAACAACATCAATGATAGGCAGAGGGCAGGGAAAAGAGAGAATGCCTGATATATGGATGAGAAGCAGCATCAACTCCTCTTGCTCTACCTCCATTTAGCAGTACTGTATTATCAGGCTCCATGTCATGGTGTCATGTGATCTCATGGAAAATATTAATTTGTCCTGGGGTGATAATTTCTGCCCGACATGTTCATAATATAAAATATTGGTCATGGGGTTGGGGGGTAGAAGCTGGGGTGATCACTGGAGCCTAATTTTTTAATCAACTTCTCTTTTAAATGAGACTTTATTAAATTACACAGCTAACACAGTGGGAGAAGGGCACATGCAAAGGGTGTGGGATAATTAAATAAAATTAATAAAACTCCTCTGCTTTCATAGGTTAAAAAGCAAAGTAGGAAGGAGGGAAACCCAGCGGCCATTTTCATGCTCCGCTCAAGTTTCATTGTGTCTCATTAGGGTCTTGTGAAATTCTCCATGCTGAATTACATGGAGAGGAATGGACTGCAGGTTGGCAGGATGCTGCTCTGTCTCGAATAGAGTCAGTAAGGCTATATTTAATCATCCTTAGCTGTTACTGAATGTACTGCAATACATGGAGGACTTGGGCTACATTACTTGATTATTAAAATGTCATCAGAGAAAACTATATTGATCTTAATATGAACACAATTTTGCATTGCACAACAATAGCTAATACTACCATTCTGTCCTGAGATGCATTTAGAGCTGCCCACCACACTGGAAATGGTTGAGGATGTTAACAATAACAATAATTGTACATGTATTTCCACTTTCACACACTCCTCCACAACTCTAAGAGGTTCTTTGGAGGTTATGATCTGCTTCCACCTGTAGACTACAGGCTTATTTTTGGAAGGATGTGTGAATAGTCTGTATGCATGTTAAGCCCTGCAATGGACATCCAGCTTTATGTCTGTAGATGGTGCCATGTATGATCTTTCTGACATTTACCTGGAAGTATAGTTTATCATTATTTATTATATATCATTATATATATATATATATATATATATACAGTATATATATATATATATATATATATATATATATATATATATATATATATATATATATATATATATATATAATCATCAATCATATATCAGTAGTGGTGGTTAGTGGCAGTTGTAGTTATAGCCATAATTTGTACTATTAGTTCATCCAGATTAAGTTTATATAAGCATATGCCATAATATATTCCATCTCTGTTTTGGATTAATTATGTAAGATGTGCATTCATTACATGTATTTTCTTTCTTTTGTCGTTTCACTCCAATTCATTACCGTAAAAAAAAAGGATTTTATTTTGCCCGAAAATCTTGGACCAATATTACATTTAAAAACCAGTGTTGGCTGGATCATGTATATTTAAAGGTGCTGTAGGTAAGTAAGATTTAAGAGCAATTATTTTAGTGTAATTTGTTAGAAATACCATAGCCATCAGTTAGCTATCAGTGAGTGAAATGCGCTGTGAGAATATCTGTTTTGAGTTGTGTCTGCCCTGTGTATGAGCCAATTTAGATTTTAGACTGCTCTCAGCTCATTTCTGACCAATCAGGGCATATCTTCCCCCGATTGGTTGCCTGTCAATTAAAGGTACGTGAAATGCAACATTTCTCAATGGTGGAAAAACATAGAGGAGAGGGAGAGAGGAAGGGGATGTTTCTTTGGTTGTTTAGTTTCAAAATCTTGCTTTTTTCTGCTCAAGAGTTGCTTAAAACTCTTGAATCTTACCTACATCAACTTTAATTTGATGTACTTATTTTTTACTTTGGAACACTTGCATTTAAGGAAACGCCATAACATAGGTTGATAAAAATAAACCTCATGGGCTCTATGCTCAAAATCTGATTTTTAGTCTGAATTGTCCAGTGTCTGCTGAATGTTGACCTCCAGAATCCACTTCATCTAGTTACCCTTCACTATGATTGAAGGATTGATGTACAGGTGATCTTTTTCACATCTCACACAGTCTTTTTAAATCCTATTTTGGAATCAGTTGCAATTCTTTTGAGTTTGTTTACTGTGGATCTGTTTATTGTTATTTAACACTATTGGAACCTATTCATGGCATTTGAAGTCTCCTGAAGTCCAGTTAAAAATGTGCACACAAATACACACACACAACACACACACACACACACACACACACACACACACACACACACACACACACAATGATGCATTTGTCCTGCATGGCAAAAATACATCCGTGGGCAATTATGAGCTCCTGAAAGAGTGCCTTCATTTATCCAATATTGGGAACTAAAACTGTAGCAAGTGACGGAGAGCGAGGGTCATTGCTAACATCTCGCTATTTGGGACCAGGCTATTTAGCTATTTACTGGAACAAAAGCATTCATTCCGAAAGTTACATCGTTGATGCTTGAAATGTTTGAGTTTAGCAAAACACAGCGGGAACACAGTTGTTTACCGGTACACCGTAGTTAATAAAAACTAAAAAGTGAAATTGTGAAAAATGAAAATTCACAGTGCATATCTTTCCCTGTCTGAATCCGAGCTGGTGGAGAGACCACTGCTGCAGAATCGTGTTTTTATCAGCTGATCGTTTTTTGCATTTAATTTCTTAAGCAGCTCAATTTGTTAAAACAAATGTGTTATTTTAATAATGCAAAAAGCAAATACAATATCAGGATTGCTGTATGGACATCAGTGGCTTTCAGAGTCCGACTCTGTTACGGCAGAAGTCCAATGTAGCCAAGTTTACAAAGACACACGACTTCCATAGTATGAGAATATAAATAGGTGCTTTGAACATTGTGCAAAGTTTTGATGAAATTGCATGGCAGGACTCGCACTGTTTACCTGAAGATAAATCACAGAACACACACACAATACTGTTCTATTCAAGTTTATTCAATTGCCAAACCGTTATTATTAGTAGGTAGAGCTTTTTGTTATCTTTTGCCTTTGTTTAAACATGGAAATAGCTGCTAAATACGTTCATTATTAATACCCAATATTTGGGGCCAGCCCTACCCACATTTTAATAAACAAATTAATATATTGGTATATATTTTGATAAAATGTTAAATATTCTCATTCTAATTGTGTGTCTATTTATTAATCGACATCTAATTCACCGAGTGCATCACACACATCCATGCACCAGCACAACTGGCGCAAGACACAGAATCCATACAGTCAATTGGTCTAACCATAACCCATAGAACGCACATCTAACCCCCTTTAAACTTAAGTGGGAGACTGGGTTAGATGTGCGATGCTGTACAGCGCAAATAAAAGTATCAAGAATGTCCCCTTTGTCTCCTTGACTTCCGCGACCACACCACTTTTTGATTTGACAAATATAATAGTTAAATAATAGCAAAATGATGGTGTGGATGGTGTGACTAAAACTCCTACACAGTGTAACACCGGTAACTGTGAAAACACTAGTCTTCTCACACTGCGGTTACATGTAATCATTATGTTCCACTTGTCAGTGGCTGCGTCGAGGACATGTGCGCGTCATCTAGTGGTAAAGAATAAAAATCAACATACCGGTACGATTCGGTGTTTGGCTAATTATCAAACCGGTATGAAAAATGTTACACTGGCCCAATCCTACATTCTATACAATGTAAACTGTATAAAACAACAATTAGAGGGTTAAATCGTATTGTTGAAAGCAAATCTCTGCTTAAACTTACGAAATCATCACTTAACAGGTAAATATACAGGAATATATTTTAATCGACACAACATTCAGAACAACACAGTATTCCAAAGGATAGTCATGTGAACTGTAACAATAAGAGGATCGCTGTTTGCATTAACTTTACAACTACAACACACAGGTCAGCATAGTCAGAACAGCACAGGTCCCTTAAAACCATGTCAATTTTGAATTTTTGACTGAATGCCCCTTGGAAATAGTGTTATATTATTGCATACAGACCCCTGTAAAGAAAATAGAACACATAAAATGAACCAAGTGTATAAGGATAATGTGTAACATAATGTCTATCTATGTCAATAGATAGAACTTCACCTTGATCTAGTTATTCAGCAAATCAAACTCAGAGATCATACAGGAGTTCATCGATAATGTTTTCCTTTTCACAAGCTTTGCACTCTTCGCTGTTGAACTTTGACTTGGCAGTGCATTTGGTTGCATCAGAACAACAATAAGTACTCTTATTATTTTACAATTACTATTATTACTACTAGCATATACCTGTGAGTGTGGCAATTGCCACCGCCATGGCTACCTGCCTCGCACTGCTGATTTATCTGGAAGCTAAGCGGGGCTGGTCTGGTCCATCCTTGGATGGGAGACGAGTTGGTGCTGGTAGAGGTGTTGGAGGGCCAGTAGGGGGTGCTCATCCCTCTGGCCTATGTAAGATCCCCAATACCCCTGGACTGAGAGTGGGACTCTGTCCTGTCTAGAGCACCGTCTTTTGAATGAGACGTTAAAACCGAGGTCCTGACTCCCTGTGGTCACTAAAGATCCCGTGGCACTCATCGCAAGAGTAGGGGTGCTAACCCCGGTGTCCCGGCCAAATTCCCAACCTGGCTCTTGTACCATCATGGCCACCTAATCATCCCCTGGTCTCTAATTGGATAGTTTAATTCCTCACCTCTCCACTGAGCCAGTGTGTGGTGAGCGTTCTGGTGCATACTGGCTGCCGTGCATCACCCAAGTGGGTGCTACACACTGGTAGCGGATGAGGTGTCATATCCCCCCACACACACACTATGTCAGTGCTTTGAGTGTCTTGTAAAGTGCTATATAAATGCAATGAATTATTATTATAATTGCGTACACCATGCAAATATCTACCCATGCAGGTTGCAATTTGCTACCGCTACCCATGAGTGGCACACAAATCATGCACTACCAAAAAAATAAAAGTGCACATGTTGTGCTATGGAGTTTCATTTCACTCCAAGTATTGTACGTGTAGTTAGATTTGTTGTAACTGAAGAAAACTTATTTGCAGTAGTACTTAAAGGAACACACTGACTATTTAGGAAATTGACTCTGTCCGTCTTTGACATAAATGTAGGGATGTCCGATATTATCGGCCCACCGATATTATCGGCCGATATTGGCATAAAAAATCAATATCGGAAAATATTGGTATCGGTTTTTTAACCGATACCGAAATCGATTTTGAAATAATTTCAGACATCTGTTATGTTTCAAGTGAGGACGTGGTTTGATGACATCATCAAACGCGCCGCGCCGTCTCAATAACAAGCCTGGGCATGTGCGGCCGTGTAGCGGGACGCTAGTTGTAGCTGTGGTTATGTCGGTGGTTTGGATTTATTTCAAAGTTTCTACGTTGAATAGTAAAATAGGGGTCAGCGCAACATACTAACGCATTCTGCGAAACAGTCTCATCACAACCGGTTCAGGTCCGCTGTACCGCTCACATTATTTTATTTATTAATCCGCACTTCCAGACCGTCACCGGGGCTTCAGAGTAATGTGTCAGAGGAGAGCAGCCCTCTCCCGGACTCACACGCTAGCTTTTACCGCTGTTTTTTTTTTTTAAAATTGTATTTATTAATCCACACTTCCAGACCGTCACCGGGGCTTCAGAGTAATGTGTCCGAGGAGCGCAGCCCTCTCCCGGACACACACGCTAGCTTTTACCGCTGTTTTTTTTTTTTTTAAATTGTATTTATTAATCCACACTTCCGCTCGGCATAAAGCCTATTGCGGTTTGCAATGAGAGTAAAGCGGAGGTTTCACGTGGCCGCATATATCGGTATCGGTTGATATCGGTATCGGAAATTAAGAGTTGAACAATATCGGTTATCAGTAAAAAAGCCAATATCGGACATCCCTACATAAATGTTATCTGTGTGTGTCCAGTAAAGAGATGTTAGCCGCACACTACATTGCAGTGGAGGAGGCTTCTAGCATAGCTTCTGTGAAGTGAAGTGAATTTCACAGCATTTCAAAATCGATCGATGTGTTTAAGGGATTCATGTTGCGTATTCACAGTGAGTGAAAATGAGAACACGAAAACAAGTTGTCGTTTTAAATGCAGCACTACTTTTAGTGTCTTCTATCAAATCACCGTTTTTTACACATCTGCTGCCGGTGCAGCTGCTGATAATGTCTGACTTCAACTACGATGATGGGGGATGAACAGAACCTGGAAGAGCCAGGAGGCTGAATCAGCTGAGTCACTCGACCAGCCGGCTGGGGCAGAGGCAAGAGATAGACAAGATAAGGATCTTGTGAACCTATGCCGACCCATACTGAGTTGTTTGTGTTGCACCAAATCTGCCGTTGATGCATAGGCTTGATATCTCTGTATAGAACGGACAATATTTTGCATTGTATATGTTGTATAGAACTGAATTGCGTTGCATATGCAAAATACGGTCAGTTCTATGTAGAGCTAGATATCTCAAAAGTTGAGGAAGAGGAGAGCAATGCACCAATAGACTGTTTTACAGCAAAGGAAGTGTTTCCTGATCATAGGCTAAATCATGGCAATCAATGGCAACATGTAGTCTCGTATTTCATATGTAAATAAATGTTTGATTTCATTACATTTGTCATGTCATTACATGTTGTGTAGTAATCATCTGTGATCACAGGGTTGGATGATTTTCCAATAGAACAGTATATCACGGTTGTATAAAATTATGACAGCGTCCATATCAATACGTCTCAAAATATGTCTCCCTTGTTATAAGCGTTTTTTCAAAGGAACAAAGGGGCGGAGACTGGTATTTATGCTGAGGAACTAATGAGGAAATGAGCTGCAGGTGAGGAGATGGGCAGGGAAAACCAGGTGAAGGGAATGAGGTGATTGCATAGCAAGGGGGAGTGGCCAGATTTAATGAGGCATGAGAAACAAAAAAACGGATTAAATATAAATAATAGTTAGGGGAATTCTTGACGGAGCTAGTTAAAAAAAAATGCGACCGCCCCTGTCTGTGAAGGACCAAAATCTGATTGCAGACATTCAGAGTAGAATAAGATTAAGGTTGGAAAACTTGCTTTACGTTCTTGACATACGCAACATGCTGGATGCGTGTTGAGTGTGTCGGAGAATAAAGGCAGAATTGATAAATGACTTTTAGAATTTGAATTTGATTTGTTGACTTTAAATCCTATATGCAAAATACAATAAGGGTTACCGCAACCTGCTCACCTTTACAGGTACTCGCCCCTGCGCCATCTGTGAGCCAGTGGCATCGCTACCCCTCTCTTCCCTCCCTCAAGACACCTTCCTCCAAACACGGCCCGAGTTGAGTGGCTTCTGCAGGTTTTCTAATGGGCACCCCCCTTCATAGATGTTTCGTTGATTTAAGCCCATGACATCTCGGGGGGGCTCGACAGTAGTACCAGCGTCCTGGTACTACCCCCGCTGTCCACCACTCAATTCCACGATGTTGTCAACCCGTCACCAGGTTGGCTCTGCCCTTGCTCATTCCACCCTATCCAGACTCCCCAGGATGCTGCCTCCACCCGCTTGGCGATGCAATTGCCCGATTTTTTAACTTACTTTTATTTAAATTTTATTTATTTATTTGTATTATTATTTGTTTTTGTTTTTTCCTTACCTTATTTTGAACACCTTAGTACGTAGGGTAGGTCAGACCGATGTGAAAACTGACCGTTACTTGCTCTTACAGCATCCACATTAAGTCTTTTCACCTAGTATCTTCTAAAATGTTGTTAGCCCATCACCAGGTTCGCTCTGCCACCGCTCATTCCGCTTTATCCAGATCCACCGGGATGCTGCCTCTGCCTGTTTGGTGATGTTGGGTACCAGCCGCTTCCTAGTTGGCCCTTCAATCCCGAGCAGTCGACTTCAACTGGAAGGTTCCAGGCCTTCCATCCATTCTGTTGGCTCTCGATGATGAGGGCCTGACATTCTTTAGCTTGTGCTCATGTGCCTCCTCCATCCTCTCTTCTCAGGGTACTGTAAGCTTGATAAGAACCACTTGCTTGGTACCTTTAGACCAGAGGACAATATCGGGTCTTAGGCTAGTGTGGGTTATCTCCTCTGGGAATTTGAGCTGCTTCCTAAGGTCCGCCCACATCTCCCAGTCACTTGCTGTGGCCAGGACCCCTTTGCACCTCGTCTCTGCTGCTGCACTCCCCTGCCTTCAGAAAATGAATGAAGCGAGGCCCCTTAGAAAGTTGTTTTGGCTTCTTTCTTGCCTGCTCCACACCAGCAGCCAACTGTGTAAGGATCTGGTCGTGTCGCCACCAGAATTTCCCATCCGCCAGACTTGACCGACACGAGGAGAGGACGTGCTCAAGGTTGGCTGGCCTTCCGCAGAGCGTGCAGCTTGGGCTTTTTGCAGGAACACAGCAGAAACTTGATCCAGTGTCCTTCCATGCTCCAGATGTTCTGCCAGGTCAGTGCCCTTTCTTGCACGCTGTCCCACCTTGTCCAGCTGCCCTGCTTGTTCATGGCTACAGCCTTGATACATCGCCTTCCTCCTCTGCCTTGCGGACCTCCCTCTGCACCATGCCACACCTCTCCTTCGGGTTGGCCTTGACCAAGCTTACCCTGGTGGAGCAACCCAGGCCTAACCTGCCCTTGGCTACTGACCCGACAATGTCGGCATGCTGCAGGTGATCCTCCGCCTCCCTCAGTGCTCTGCTGGCTGACCATTTGCGACCTGTTCCAACCTCAATGTCTGCCTGGGGTACTCTTGCATCTTGACTGTCTCGCAGCATCATGGCTTTGTGTGTTTTTGTTGCCTTGTACTCCTCGACCACGGATGCTACAGGCAGCTGCAGCTTGCTGCCTGTGCTGTACAGTCCAATGGAGCAGAAGCTTCTCGGGATGCCCAGCCATCTCCTCAGGTAGGTCATCTTCCTCTCGAGCCGCTCAACAGTGGAGATGGGTACCTCGTAAACGAGCAATGGCCAGAGCAGTCTGGGAAGCACCCCATGTTGGTATCCCAAAGCCTTATACTTACTGGGTAGGCTGCTCTTCTCCAGAGATGTCATCCAGGTTTCTCTTGAATGAGCATCTCCTTCACACTCTCCTTGTCGTTGAGGTCCATCCTGTACCACTTACCCAAACTCTTCACCGGTTTCTCTTGGACCATTGGGATGCTGTCCTCTCAGATCTTAAAGCAAAACCAATCCTGGACACGCCTCCTCCTCAGTACCAGGCTTCTGGATTTTGCAGCTTTGAACTTTGAACCTTGCCCAATCAGTGAGCTCCAAAATCTTTCTCCCTTCAGGTACGCCGTGGTTCCTCTTCGCATCCTCAATGATCTTAGAGATTACACTGGTGTGCTCAAGACAGCCAGGTACCCCCGGTACCCCACCCTTCTGAACTGAAGTGTCCATATAGTCGTGTCATGGTTTTGAGACATGTTTTTTGCCTTTTGGACTTTGGCGGCATCTAGTGGCTGTGCATGTGTTATTTAGGTATTTTCTGTTCCCTTGCATTCCCAATTACTCCTGTCACCTGTGTCTTGTTGCTCCTGTCACATTACCAATTAAGCCATGTATTTAAGCCCTGCCTTTTACTATGTTCAGTGCTTAGTCTTTGGTGTGCCACGTTCTAGCTCTGACCCAAGCTTAGTTTTGAAAATGACTTTATTATTGATCCTCTGTGTTTTGACCGCTGCCTGCTCTCTGGATTACCCACTCGGATTCTTATGGTCTTTTGACCTTGCTTTGGAGTTCTGTGATCTTCTGTGTTTTAGCCCAAAGACTTTGTTATAAATAAACAACATTTCAGTTAAACCATCTCTGCACTTGAGTCTATACCCTTCCCTTTTGTTCACTGGGTTTTAGAGTAGAACTGTGGATCTGAAGATCCAGGCTCGATCCCCAACTCTGACAAGTCGTTGTCCAACATGAAAGTGGTTAGCCTCCTTGCCAGAATCCCAAAGATTCTGGCAAGAATCTTGAGATATTTGAATGGGTTCTTGGTGAAATACACCCTTTCCTTCGTTCTTTGCTTCCTGTCCCTGCAGTGGCACTCAAGATCCTAATGTGCTCTCTCAGGTTGTTTCGGATTTCGGTGAGTGCTAGTTTCTCAACTGCTGTCGCTTCATGAAAAGATCGCCTCTTAGGATTGCTATCTCCTTCAGGTGTTTTCCTTTGGCTGGGTGTTGGATCTGGCTTTCAGCTCCTTCTTACTGAAGCGATCAGTCCCTATGCTCCAGATGATTGAAGACATGGCCCTGAGCTTCTTTCCCACGTCTCCTGCAATGGCTTCTTCCAGCACCTGGTCCACGTCATGATCAAACATCTCCCATTCCTTCTTTGCTGCTGCAGCAGGCCAGTTCACTGGCTCTTTCCGGGCATCTCCTGCGCAGGTGTAATGAACAGGTCGTCTTCGCTCTCCCTATGGTGCCTTGTCTCCTCTGGTACATCAGCGATGCTGTTCCTGCCCTCCTCTTCGTCACATGCCTGGAGATTCTGGGGACTGTGGTTTGACTCCTGCCCCGGCCTCTCCTCCTTCTCACCAGGTTGCCACATTACTGGTAGGTTGCGAGCACTTCGTCTTTGTCTGATGTATATTCAGACCCCTCTCATTTTTGCATATTTTCCCACATCTGCAGACCCGGGATAAATCTCTTAGCTGTTCCGTACAGTTCCGTCATGGGTGGTCATAACAACGGTCTGTCCTGTGGGTCAATCATCCTCCCCCGCTCTCGCCCGACCCCGGGGGCATCTTGTATTATATTTTTCCATAGCGATTGATGATGAAGGATGTGCTTCGGCCTGCCGAGCCGCCACACCCCGGCTCTGGTCTGTCCCAAATGTCAGCAGTCTCTCCTAGCTGTCACCGTTCTTCCTCGGTCGCCAACTAGACTTTCCTAGCTGTCACTGGGTCCGCCAGAGAAGAATAATCAATTAAATGCCAGATCGAATTCGCCGTTTTATCATTTTTAATCAGCCGTAACTTTATGGCTTCATGGTCGATGTGCCTATATAAATATTAATGAAAGTGAGGTATAAAGTGCTGGCGGATTTCTTTCTTACTTCAAGACCTTAAAATGTGGGAAGATGAGTGTAGATGAGTAAGGTAATAAACATTCTTAATCTATATCGGCGTACATGCAGAATATGGAGAAAAAACATGAACTACGATGCTATTGCTGTTCTCAATCTGGCTGGCTACATCGCTCCATTTCCCGGTGAAACTGCTTGTCAAAATCACCCCGTTTGAGGCAACTGATAGCCAGATTAAATGCTGATTTAATAATACCTTTTGCCTTAAAGGCCTATCCTGCTGACACAAAGTTATGAATAGCAAGCTTATGAAAGTCATAATTCATCGCTAGTCTATTACTCAAACATGCCTAGTAGCCTTATACTGGATTTGTTAATGGGTTTATTATGTATGCAAGAATGGGGAAAAAAGTAATAAGCAGACGATTGCTTCCACCCTGTGGCAGAAGAAAGCATAGCAGCTCATTGGAAACAGATGTTATAAGATGCGCTCTCACTTAATTATACAAGTTGCTTTTTTTTGGCTGGACCGGCAGGCCAACCCTGTATCCGCAACGCTCACTGCGTGACTCACGGCCCGTGCCCACTTCATGCGTCCGTCAACGCATCCCATTGACTTTGAATGGGGCGGAGCCGCAATGCATTGTGGCTCCGTCCGTTGCGTCGGCTCCGTCCGTTGCGTTGAGAAGTTGAGACAATTTTAACTTTTCAGGCCGCGACGGATCCGTCAGCCAATCAGATCGCATTATGCAAATATATGTCCGGTGACGCTACTTGGACTCTGCCCAATGAAACCTTTGTGGTACAACCCGGGAAAACGCATACGTATGTCAAAAAAGCCGACCGGCAGCGGGGGATTTAATAATGGAGGACAAACTAATAATCGCGGTGGGTAATGGCGCTATACTCTACGACCAGTCTTTATACAGGGACACCACCCGCCGGGACCTGGCGTGGCGAGAGTTGTCACTGGAGGGGAACCAGGTAACATAATGTTTCAGATTATTTTCGATTTATGTATATCGGAATATATTGCAACGACGGGATCCATCTTGCAATACAAAAGAGCAATAACAAAATGCAGTAAGAACGCGGCTTTGTTTTTGTAAGAAGCGATTTGATTGGCTGCTGGCTGCGTCTGGCTCCGTCGGCAAATTCCACGCCCCCATCCGTCAGACACGCCTTCCGTCGTCCGTTGACGGACGCATGCAGTGGGCACGGGGTGTCAGTGGTAGAGTTGCACCATTGGTCGGAGTGAGTGATGACGTAATTGTTGTTGTTTCCCCATTGGGCAGACAACAGCCCGCGCAAACACTTCCTGGCTGCCCCTGATTGGACGAACGCTTTCAGTTGTGGGCTGTCTGCTTTCGGATTTCAAACTGGACCAACATGACGGGTGCCTCACACATGATCTCATTTAACAGCTAAATAGTACACTAAAATGTGTTTCTGAAAACATTTTAGGCGAGAAATAAGCCATGCAGTTGCTGAATCTGCCTTCATGTTAGATCAACAATGGTCTAGTTTAAATGTGTTTTGGGCGTTTCCATAGGCGGCGAGTATTGCCGGACACCCTGGATTTGCATAAAGAGAGAGAGAACTCAACTTGCAATGCAAATGAGGAGCACACCAAAACAACACCCAATCTCTCGAAACTCAATGCCATGCTACCAGAATGCATTTCAGGGCTGCTCACATATATAATGAATGGGAGGCGTGGAAATTACGTCCTGTGGACACTTACCAGTGTTTACAAGCCTGTTTATTGACTGCCGTTCATTCTGAATCTATCGAGCGCTAAGAACAGCTTCACGGTCCAGCCACATACTAGGGATGGGCGGATCAATGCTGCGGGATTGATACTTTGATACTCACAAGCTACTCATTTGGTATTGATTCCTGTAAAAAAATATCGATAATAAAATTATATAAATACAAAACGTGGGTGGCTGCATCACTTCCAAACATTTTCAGTACTTTTGTATAATGTTTGTGCCAATAAACAGTTCTGACGCTGGCCCGTGTCACATGACTGTGGAAACCTATGTGACAATGAGAACCAAACGCGCCGGCGCACACAGTCGCACACTTGAAGCCTAAATAGTTGAATATGTAGAAAAGTTGCTCTGAAAAAATCATGGCCTGTTTAAGAAGATTAAGAAATCTTTAAGAAAGTGCAAATGTGCACGTTTTATGTTGTTGGTATTTTTATTTATATTTATGGTATAATTATTTTATTATTATGTAATCATAGTATTTCTGTAAAATACTGTACTATGTTTTACACGTATCAGCACAAATATTTTTATTCAATTGTACTCATATTTGCTTTTGTAATAAGTTTGTTATTAAAGGACAATTCCGGCGCAAAATGAGACCATATGATCAAAACACATGTCCACCGATTTCGACCGTTCTCTGGGATCAGTTTTCATTCTAGTCGAATGTAACCAAAGTTCTCGAAAACAGCTAATTATCTTATAACGCTAGCTGTTGGGGCATACGTTCATGTAAAATAAATCGCAATGCTATACCACTAACAAGGTTCAAAATCGCATCACACTTCCACGTAGGGCTGAACGATTTTGGAAAATAATCTAATTGCGATTTTTCCCCCTCAATATTGTGATTGCGATTATTTTTTCAAGGTCCTCTTCTCATGTATTTTTCAACAAACACAAGCAATAAATCAATCTGTTTCATAATAAACAATATCAGATTTATTTAAAGCGCAGATTACAACAATAAAGCAAACAAATCTGTGCTTTACCTCTTCAACATGTCTAACTTTTCACGTTTCATGAAACATGATATGTAAACGTGGACTGCACTTCTTAAACACTCTCTGAACTTAACAGGACAGTCTATAAATAAATGAATAAAATATACAGTCAGATATAAATATAAAAAAAATAAAGCTTACTGATCTCCAGTCAGTAACATCACACATACTAAAGTGCAGGAAAAGTAAGGAGAACAAATATCTGCTTTAACCAATTGGACATTTTTTTAGGTAAATCAAACTCCTAGTGAATGTTCTTATTAAAAGAAGGGAAAAAAACTTTTTGAACACTAATGGAAATATGATATTCACTCAGTAACAGCAGCACACAACATACTAAAGTGCAAAATGAGTATGGCACTGCCAGCCAGAAACATTCTTCTGTGTAGTTCTCAGGAGCTCACAGATTTTTTGCTAGGAAAACCAGCGAGTGCAAGCGCACGCGATCGTAACACACCCCGGACCAAAGACCGAGCTGTGCACTCTTCTGACGAGCCTGAGGCCATTGTGCAGCAGGTTAAAGCGCAGCGTCTCTCCCTGCCTGCTCTGCTTTGCTCCGCTCGGCTCACTCGCAAGTCACGTGACCAATCAAATCGCAGCCTTTGCAGTTAGAAAATCTTGTTTTGTCATATTGTGATATTATCGCAAATGCAATTAATTGTTCAGCCCTACTTCCACGGTAGCATAATGAGGGTCCAGACAGACAGTTTATTAAAAAGAAAGTTTAGAAAGCCAGTACCTTCACGAAAACAAGCGGGTGCCATCTTTGGAAAACAGTCAACGCCGTGCAACGTAATGAGCCGGAAGAGGCGTACACATGAGATGTCAATGAATCAGAAGGTGTGCAATCTAGTAGGTGTGCGAAGTGCAAACAGTGCGTGTGCATAGAGAAGAGAAGAAAATGCTTCGTGTTTGTGCTTTTCCCGGCTGCGAGATGAAAATGAGACGCTACAATCTGGAAAGTTTGTCGCTCGACTGGTCGTGACTGTTTTCCAAAGATGGCGCCCGCTTGTTTTCGTGAAGGTACTGGCTTTCTAAACTTTCTTTTTAATAAACTGTCTGTACACTTACAAAGTTTACATGTAGGGACCCTCATTATGCTACCGTGGAAGTGTGATGCGATTTTGAGCCTTGTTAGTGGTATAGAATTGCGATTTATTTTACATGAACACCCCAACAGCTAGCGTTATAAGATAATTAGCTTTTTTTTTACTAGAATGAAAACTGATCCCAGAGAACGGTCGAACTCGGTGGACATGTGTTATGATCATATGGTCTCATTTTGCGCCGGAATTGTCCTTTAATGGCCGGTACGTGTCATGTTAATTGGCTTTAAGTGTAATACATAAAAAATAACGAATGTAAAAAATAAATAAAATAAATCATGTAAAAAATAACATACCCATTTAAGAAATGATCAGTATCAGTATCGGTATCGTTAACATTTTAACAAAAAGTATCGGTATCATATCGAATTTAAAAAGTTTGGTATCGCCCATCCCTACCATATACTCGGTTTTGACCTAGTTTACGGTTCTAAACCACAATGTTTTGGGTTGAGGTTTTAACTTTAAAAATCACCCAACCTTATCGGACACAATTCAAAGTAGTCCTGTACATAACGGCATTTCAGTGATCACTACCTCCACATTGAAAGATAAACAAATGGACTCAGTGTTTCCAACAGATTTATGCTGGCAGCGACAGTGCTAAAAGTATGGCAACTACAGGGCGCATACAGACATACTTTTGTGCTTTCTAATCAGGTGTGAGGAAAATGAGGAATGTAGACAAATTATTTTAACAGTTGGTATATGGGCAGACTACATTTTTCCCTTCTCTGACATGCAAATGAGGATGCTCATACAATGCTGGACAATCTTTGCAGTGCAGGTTTAGCAGTCTCCTTATGGAAACGATACGCCTGTTAAAGTTCCCAAATGTGCTTGGGCATTCAGTGGCACTGAAAGTGCAATGCTTACTTATGGATGCAATTATTACTTCAATAATACCTTATTGAACTGAATTATCTGAACATCCCCGGATTGGAGCTTAATTTACTAAGTTAAAACAATTACATGAAGGATTTATTCAACGTTTTAGACAAACAAGGTTGTTTTAAAGCTAAATTTGCTAGGGTTAGTTCCTCTAAATCTAACGTCGGGTCTTCTTTTGATTTCTATCCAACCTTCCAAAGGCTACAGAATAGAAGGGGAAGCACAACAGGAAGCACACTCAGTTCGACAAAGCATTACGGCAATGTACGTTCCAAAAAATACGTCACTGATGCTGTTTGAATTTTTGTATTTATTTATTTATTTTTAACGGGCAGTTTGACAATTTACCTGTATTTGATTCAAAATTCTGGGATGGCTGTGGAGTGTGTGTGGTTGGTAGCTGGTTTACAGCCTCACCTGGCCTGAGTCAGACCGATTAAACTCTGGGGCTGGGTAAGGCTGCACACCTGTGGTGCAGAGCAATCATGGCACCCAGGATAAACCAGCTATCAACACACACTCAGGAGAGAGCCACTGTCATGGCAGCATGTTACATCTGCTCTGGCTGAAACATCTTGCCAACTCTATAAACTGGGTTTATTCAACAACTACCTGTGACCTATGTTGGCGGGGCCCAGCAATGCCACTTAGAAGCCCTAAAAATCAAGCCCATGAACAGGCACAATGTGCAGTATCGTGGACCTGCTTAAAGTGATGGACAACAGAAATCTGTTATTTACTTCTAATTATGTTAAGGGTTGAAATAAACGAAAATAAATAAATTATTGTCCCTGTAAACACTGTAAACACTTGTATTGTGTAACCGGCGAATGTATTGTGTAACCGGCGAATGCGGGTGCACACACGTTCGATGGTGATCGCATTATTTTCATGAATAATCAAGAAACACACCGTAAAATCAGTTTAAGCATTTATTATTTTCTATTACATCATAACCCGGGTGAATACTCGATTATGATTGACTGGGGGGGTGTGCATTATTTTTCGATAGCATGCACGGCCATGACGCAAGCAGCCTCATTACCAGTCTAAAAATGAATGCGCTAAACGAAACGATAACAACTGTCAACTTCGACCGGACTCAGGGGGACTACGTTTAGAAAGCTTCCCCATTGCCATGTCGTTACTAAGGTTGTCTCTATTTACTGGAGTAATAAGGTAACGTCCGCATTCCATATGAATCTCATGTTGACTGACATTAGACATTAGTCAGACCAATACATTTCTCCGGTCATTTGCTGTTTGTTTACAGGCACACAAAAAGTATTGCGAGCTAAAAGTTATACTTTTGAGACAGAATTACCCCAAAATATGAATCAACACCCTTATATTTTTATTGATTCGCAAGTGGCCATGGTATAAGCGGGATAATCCACTCCGAGGTGTGCATGTATCGAAAAATAATGCATGACGTGGGGGCTAAGAACTAAGGGGGGCTAAAGGCCTCCGCGAAGTGCATTATTTTTTGATACATGCACACCTCATCGTGGATTATCCACTTAATTACAAGGCTTTGTTAAAGGGACACTAAGTAGTTCTTTTAGTAATTTATTACCTCAAATCAACGTCTTCATTCATAAATAAGTCCCCATTGGTGTACAATTATCCCTGTCAACAATCTCACTTATCCTCCTGAGCGAAGAATCACTTATCAGAATTTACGAGCTATGGATGTAGCCGTGTTCTAGGGCGAGAACACGATAACGTACCTAATTAGTATGCAAGAATTCGTTCCCTGATTGGTTCGATCCTTGAAGCATGCTATTTCCGTTTCCTACAGTCATAGCGTAGCCGGGACATTTCCCTAACCCTAACCATAACCCTAACCATTACCCTAACCATAACCATAACCCTAACCCTAACCATTACCCTAACCATAACCCTAACCCTACCCTAACCATAACCCTAACCATAACCATAACCCTAACCATAACCCTAACCATAACCCTAACCCTTATCATTAAAACGCAACCAGAATCATTAAAACGTTAACAAACATTAAAAAAAACAGAAGTAGACCTACGCAGGCCATCACAACAATTTCCCGCTCTCAAGAAGGCATTGAGACCGGCGACGAAACGCGCAGGCGCATCATGAGAACCAATGAAGAAGCCCGATTCTTAACATGTTCTGAGTACCGTGTTCTCGGTATCTGAAATACCTCGAATTTACATAGGACGGGCAAGCTCTATGGAGGCTTCCATGTCCTTCCGGTCTATGAACTGCCGAGAGGGACAAAAAGCACTACGTGGTACAGGTAAGGCTAAACGCGTTTTCACTCAGAGCCAGCGTGACTGTGGAACAGAGAAGGAGCTTAGCGAGACGTGCTTGTCACTTAAAAAACGATATAAACATGAGAACATAATTCACTATCTTGCTCGAGGAGTAATTACTCATACATGCTCACACTAATGATTCAATGCAGTTTGAAGTTTGTTTGAAATAACGTACCCAGTGCTCGAAGTGGGCCGGTACGTGCACACATTTTATAAGAAGTATCAAGTTTCTCACTTGCCAAATATGGAAAGTGTATTTGCAAAAATCCACATGCGTGTGGCAATGAGAAAGAAGCATTCCAGGCATAGACAAACAGCCAGTCACACCACATGTATTGTCAAAACAACAGATGTTTATTGAGTAGACGCTAGTAGACGCTTCGCTCTTCGCTCTCCACTCTTACTTTCTTACTTTTCCTTTTTTCCCATTGTAATCTTATCCTTTTGCTACAAAATTTATGGAAAGCGGGTCCTGGATACTTCTAAATCACTGGGAGCTTAATTTATGAAAGTATCTGAAGGCTACCACTATTATTTAAACCCTTTTTACTTTGTGAGTGTGGCCTATCAGCAGCATAAGCCTGCACTATACTGACTGGGTTTGTGGAGCTCAGCTAAGCTAAGCTAATTAGCAACAAGATGCCTCCCTTTTCCACGGATGACTACTACAAACTTCTCCAGAAGATAGCAGAACTGGAGACGAAAATTCTGCAACTCGAAGTCAACGTGGAGGTAAATGGTCAATATGGGAATGAAACCACTCTACCGATGACCCAAATCAGTGGAAAGGAGCAGGCTAACAGACAAATGCTTTGTGCAAATCCAAAGCATAATTCATGTAAAGATAAATCGCCTCCCTCAGATATGGGAAGACGGTTAACAGGCAGAACCCAGCACCTGGAGACTCGTGATGATACTGAGTGGCCTGCACTGCCGTCACACAGGAGGGTCTCTTCAACCCCAGTACCAAGGAGAAAACAGCCGTGGAATGTGGCTAAAACAAAAAGTAAGAGCAAACCGACCAAAGACACAGGGATTCTACTAGAGAACAGATTTGCTCCACTTTTACAAGACCCTGACTCCCCAAAAGAAAGGTCATCTTCCAGCACCGGAGAAAGGTATGAGGCTAAATCATATACTAAAAGGCTGCAGAAAGAGCTAACCACTGGGCCTCAAACGCTGATAGTGGGTGACGGAGCTGTGAATAAGACAAAACACTTTTTCAGCAAAAACACCAAAGTACTTTGTTTTACCAATGATATGGTGTCCGATATCTCAGAGAAAATTCTGGAAATCACTGCTGAGCATCCGACAGTGAAATCTCTCGTCATTCACACAGGAGCACTTGATGTTGTCAAGCAACAATCAGAGGTATTGAAACGGGATTTTAATGATCTGCTGAACAAAGTTCGATGTCTGAATACTGAGGTGTTTATCAGTGG
The DNA here is from genome assembly GCA_030340625.1 of Merluccius polli. Lineage (NCBI taxonomy): Eukaryota > Metazoa > Chordata > Actinopteri > Gadiformes > Merlucciidae > Merluccius > Merluccius polli. Next base: position 149,419 of record JAOPHQ010002288.1, read on the forward strand.
ACCTCTACCAACAGTTCGGCGAGGAGACGAGAGATTCAGCAGGCTGTTGATGCTAAACAGATGGCTCAAAGATACATGTGCTGCTCAATCAGTGAACTTTATTGACAATTTCAACATTTTTTGGGAACACCTCTTTGAGGCAGATGGATTTTGCCTTAACAAGTCAGGAGTACAGCTGTTAAGCTACAACATTTTTGATTTTTTGCGTCGGTCACCAGCAGCCCCTGCCAAGGACAAGAGGCGAGACAATCCAAAACAACAGATAAGACAGCCTTCTGGAGAAAAACTGCTACCGCCTGAGATAAGGAGTGACCATGAAGGACAGCACACCGAGAGAGAGGCTTTAACGTCATCATCCTTACCCCAACACGAGGAGCTTCCCCCAGCCCCAACAACCCAACATGAGGAGTCTCCCCCAGCCCCAAAAACCCAACAGGAGGAGTCTCCCCCAGCCCCAACAACCCAACAGGAGGAGTCTCCCCCAGCCCCAACAGCCCAACAAGTGGAGTCTCCCCCAGCCCCACCAGGAGACTCCCAACTTTCACCCACCGGGACCCCATCCAGCCTTTCATTCTCTCCACGCAGTCCGGATTCCCCATTCCCCCATTTTCTGGATTTCCAACTCACACCATGCCCAAATCCCATTTTTTCTCCCCTAAATCCCCCTCCTTGTCCAGCCCCTCCCATTCCACCACGCTGGAAAACACCATCACCCAAACATCACAGAGCCCCCCCCACCTCCTCTGACTCAGATAATCTGTGAGTCGGACTGATACGTGCCGGGTCCAGGCTGCAATACTGATACCAATAATGTTCTCCCCCAGGAAAAGTCAGGGCCCTATGGAGTTCAGATAGCCTTCTCAATCCCTGTGATGACAGTTAACAGAAGAATGGTTAAACTGGTGAGGAATAAAAAGGGTAAATCTGCCAATTTATTAAGTATAGCATGTCAACCTCGAAATATACCAGTGTCTCCTGCTATCTCCACAAGATTAGCTCTACTCAATATCAGATCACTAGTCAACAAATCACTGTTAGTTAATGACGTCATTATGACCTATGATCTAGATTTTTTACTTCTTAGTGAAACATGGCTGACTGAATGTAGCTGTTGTGCTATTCTCAATGAGGCAGCACCAACAAATTTCAGTTTTATGAACAAGTGTCAAACTGGTAAGAAAGGCGGGGGAGTTGCTGCCATCTTTAAATCTGTATTTCAGTGCAAGGAAATTACGTTAGGTGATTTTAGCTCTTTTGAATATCTCTGTTTTTTACTAAAAGGTGATCCAAAAGTACTTTTTTTAATCATTTATAGACCTCCAAGATACTCAGGAAAATTCATTGATGAGTTTGCTGAACTGCTGTCAGTTATCTGCATTGATTACAACTTTTTTATCATAACGGGATTTTAACATTCACGTAGACCAGGGGTCGGCAACCCGCGGCTCTGGAGCCGCATGCGGCTCTTTAGCGCAGCCCTAGTGGCTCCCTGAAGCTTTTTCAAAAATGTTTGAAAATGGAAAAAGATGGGGGAGAGAAATATATTTTTTTGTTTTAATATGGTTTCTGTAGGAAAACAAACATGACACAAACATTATTAACGTAATCAATGCTGTAAAAATGTGTAGAATAAATATTAAATTTCAACATTTCTGTCAACGAAGATTTACGTCATAGCCTGCGACACACGTTTCTATCAGTAAGGCGGGATGCCAGGCAGGTGGCTGTTGTAAACAAACCGGCGGCAGTGTGATGGGCCATGGATCCCAAAGGGAAAAAGAGAAAAATAACTGAGGAGAACAGAGGATTCAACGTTTCTTGGACCGGGCAATAGTAACACACCGCGGACCTACGACCGACGGGTGGGTTCGCGCAATAGTAACACACCGCGGACCTACGGCCGACGGGGGGGGGGGCGCGCGCGATTGTAACACTCCGGCCGACGGCGGGGGGTGGTGGTGCGCGCAATAGTAACACACCGCGGACCTACGACCGGCGCGGGGGGGGGGGGGGGGGGGGCGCGGTGTGTTACTATTGCGCTCTCAAAAAGGAGGACAAATACGCGCCCGGCTTGATGCTGCGCCGGACGCCGGACAGGGCTGAAAAACCGGACAGTCCGGCGCAAATACGCGCCTCCTTTTTGAACCCGCGCCCCGCCCCACCGGTTGAGAACCACTGCTACAGGATGCACTGCAGGAAAAATAAACATTTAATCATGAAGGCTCATTATGTATTTGTAGTTAACTTAGTCATTTCTATAGTAGGCTAATATAGCTACTATAGATACATACAGCATGTGTTGCCTTCAATATAAGGCTTCTATAAGGCTTTTATTTTTTTGCGGCTCCAGACATATTTGTTTTTTGTTTTTTTGGTCCAATATGGCTTTTTCAACATTTTGGGTTGCCGACCCCTGACGTAGACAATAACATGGACAGTAATGCCAAAGAACTCTCTGCTCTAGTTGACACTTTTGGCCTCTTGCAACATGTGAAAGGGCCCCACACACACTCGAGGCCACACTCTGGATCTGGTTATCTCTAAAGGTGTTAACATTTCCTCTGTTGATGTTAAGGACTTGGCTCTTTCTGATCATGTCTGTGTGTTCTTTGACTTACAGATCATTCCAAATGTTCAGTTAACCTCTGTGTCTGTTAAGAGAAGGTACATAAATGAGAATACCAGTGCAAAGTTCATGGAGGCTATAGCTATGTCACCAACTGTGAGTGCAGAGTCAGTTGATGAACTCCTAGATAAATTTAACTGGAAAATCTCAAATGTCATGGATGCTGTTGCACCTATTAAAACTAAGACAACCTTGATCAGAAAGAAAACACCATGGAGGAACACTATGATGGTAAAGGCTTTAAAAACAGAATGCAGGAAAGCAGAGTGTAAGTGGAGAAAAACTAAACTTCAAATTCACCCTGACCTCTACAAAATAAGTCTTTGTAATTTTAACTATGAGTTACTCAAGGCTAGACAGCGACACTTTTCTGAAATTATTAATAAGAACATCAACAACACTCGCACTCTATTTGCTATGGTTGATAAGCTGACAAACCCCCCTAAACAGATAGCTCCAGAACTCCTTTCCACAGCAAAATGCAATGAATTTGCTTGCTTTTTCAGTGAAAAAATCCAGTCCATAAGGTTAAACATTAACACAAATCAACAAAACAATAAAATAACGCAATCCCTAAGACCTCCCAGGAATAACTCAACTGCGATGTCAGAATTGAATACAGTTGACCAAAAAACCATAGAGGAAACAGTTCAGCATCTAAAACCATCAACATGCTGTCTTGACACAATGCCATCAGACTTTTTTAAAACTATTGTGAACTCTGTCCAAATAGATTTGCGACAAATACTAAATAGCTCACTTCAATCGGGCACGTTTCCTAAATCCCTAAAAGTAGCTGCCATTAAGCCACTCTTAAAAAAGAGATTGCTGGATGCTTCCATGTTAACCAACTACAGACCTATCTCAAATCTTCCTTTTATAGCCAAGATCGTTGAGAAAGTGGTTTTTAATCAACTCAGAAATTTCTTGAATTCCAGAAATTACAAATTTCAATCAGGCTTCCGACCTCACCACAGTACAGAAACAGCTCTTATTAGAGTGTTAAATGATATTAGGTTAAACACTGACTCAGGCAAGGTGTCAGTTCTGGTCCTGTTGGATCTCAGTGCTGCATTTGACACTGTGGATCACAGTATATTGTTGAACAGGTTGGAAACTTGGTTCAGGTCCTACTTGGAAGAGCGGAGTTATTTTGTGACCATTGGAAGTTATGAATCCAATTGAATGGCTATGACATGTGGAGTTCCTCAGGGGTCAGTTCTTTGGACCCCTTCTGTTCAGTCTGTATATGCTGCCTTTGGGTCAAGTTCTGCAGAACTCTAATGTAGACTATCACAGTTATGCAGATGACACGCAGATATACATAGCACTGTCCTCAGATGACTACAGTCCAATACAGTCATTGTGTCACTGTTTAGAGCAAGTAACAAATTGGATGAACCAAAATTCCCTCAATTAAATCAGGACAAAACTGAGGTAATTGTTTTTGGCAATAAAGAGAAGAGGATTGCCGTCAGTAAACATCTCGAGTCACTCTCTCTAAAAACTAGGGACCAAGTCAGAAACCTTGGCGTGCTGATAGACTCAGATTTGACCTTCAGCAGTCATATCAAATCCATCACCAAAACAGCCTTCTATCAGCTTAAGAACATATCCAGAGTGAAGGGTTTTATGTCTCAAACAGACCAGGAGAAGTTGATTCATGTTTTCATCTCCAGTAGACTCGACTACTGTAACGGTCTTCTGACTGGACTCCCACAAAAAAGCATTAAACAGCTGCAGCTCATTCAGAATGCTGCAGCTCGAGTTTTAACCAGAACAAAGAGATCAGAGCACATTACTCCAGTTCTAAATTCTTTACACTGGCTCCCAGTCAGCTATAGAATAGATTTTAAAGTTCTGCTACTGGTCTACAAATCACTGAATGGTTTAGGTCCAGAATACATGACATCTTAGTAGAATACAAACCCAGTAGGGCTCTGAGATCTACTGACTTAGGTCAGATAGTGAAGCCCAGAGTTCAAACTAAACATGGTGAAGCAGCTTTTAGCTGTTATGCTGCACAAAACTGGAACAAACTACCAGCCAAACTGAAATCTGCCCCAACTGTGAACATTTTTAAATCCAGGTTAAAAACACTTCTCTTCTGCTGTGCTTATGATTGAGCTTGTTCAAAGCACTTTAAATTGTAAATTTTAATTGCACTATGTCCTTTTAAATCATGATTTTATGCTGCTCTTATAGTATTTTATTTCTTTCTATTCTTCTGTAGTTGTTTTTATTTTTTAATTTTTTAATTATTATTATTATTTTTTAATTTATTTATTTTTTAAATTTTATTTCAATTCTTATTGTTTTATGTAAAGCGCATTGAGTTGCCATTGTGTATGAAATGCGCTATATAAATAAAGCTGCCTTGCCTTGCCTAGTTGATTTAGTTTCGCCGTGTAACGGTTGAATTAAATGCATGTCATAAATTGTCTGGCCTTTGTGGATTAAATGCAAAATTATCACGGCAATAGAAAGAAAACAGCTAAAAAAACTTCTTATTAGAACTAGGCCTGGCCTCTATAGGCTAGACACAATCATTAAAACGCTGAAAGTCCAGCAATAACCACAAGCATGAGCAGACGGCGCTGTCATAATGAAAACATAAATTAAACATAAACAGTGCATGAAAACAGTCACAGCTTAGCAGACGGCGCTGCCATTAACAAAAAACAATGCAACTTACTGTTTTGCTTTTCATTAAACTATAGCCTCTACGAAACAGTCAAATGAATCGCCACAATGGATCAGGATGAGTAGTATTCCGGGGATCGGATGCAGGTCTCATTCTCCTGTCTTCGGCTGAGCGATGGCATCTCAGCCAGGTCTTCACGTACTCTTCCGGATTCCATTGCTTTAGTGGTGGTCCATGTAGGTGGATGAACATCAAGGCAGATACCCTTTCGATTAACAACTTCGTTCGGGTCGGGGTAATAACAAGGTTCATCTCACTGAATCCCCTTTCACACTCTGCAGTGCTGCATGGAATTACTTTCGTGCAGTTCATCAAAGGCCTGAGGTCATCGGGTGTAGCATCCCCTGTGCTCTCGATGAAGTCCCTAAATCCATTAATGGCACTAAGAGTTGGCAACCCGAATCTCTTGCAGAGTTGACTAATTTCCATCTCCCCATAACCAGTTGGCATGGTTTGTGCTGGAGGCCAGCTCTCACGGTCCAGGACTTTTAGTTGCGAGATCAGGCTGGCATAGTCCGCCCCAGCCTCGGGGGCGACAGACGGTCCAGATGCAGTGGTAAACAGCCGATGCCTCAGATTGTTGCTAAGACTTCGGAGGAACTGCTGCCGATCGATTGAAACTGTTTTTGGGTTGTCTCCCAACAAAACTGTGCTCAGTCTGCCCTCTGATACAGCAGTTAAAGCTGCAAGCACTTTAGTCCTGGGATGTTCTCCCATGCCATCGATGACTCGAATGCTGCGGTTGATCAGTCTGTCTGCATAGGTCACTGATGTAGTGCGTTTCTGTAAACTCTCTGAGAGTAAGGCCAACTCATGAAGCGCATCATACATGAGCGCCAAGTCCAAAACGAACTGCTTCGAAGACAATCGCTTTAACAGACCCCCATACACATTTCTGTCAGAGGCCGATCGCCTCTCATCCATTTTTGCGTAGCTGAAATGAGCACTTAATGAGTCGAAATTGTGCCACACAGCAGACACTGTACGAAAGGAGCTGGCCACCCATCTTGTGCTTAACACACGGCCGAGTGTATGGGGTGATCGACTGTATATAGTGTACAATTTGTCCATGAATGCTTGAAAGTGGTTGACATCTCTAACATCCAACACGGTGTCTCCCACGGCAAGCTCAAGCCGATGATTTAGGCAATGCCAGGTCAAAATATTGGGATACCGCTCTGACAGTTGTTTTGCGACACCAGATTTTCGCCCGAGCATGACACTGGCACCATCACTTGCAAATGCAACTAAATGCTTCCTCAAGTATGCGTCATCAAAGCCGTGTGAGCTGAGGCATTTCAGTAAGTGCTGCACAATTGTATCCGCCCACTGGTTCGGAAGTTCTATTAATTCCAAGAACACGAAATGTGGATCAAAGTTCTTGTCGGTCTCACATTTAAGGTACACAATTAGTGTGGTTATGGACCCCAGACTGGTAGACTCATCAATGAGAACAGACACTTTACCTTTGATTGTTTGAATTCGTTGGCAAGCCTTCTTACGCATCTGTTCTGCAATGTGGTCTACTATCTGTGCCGCGCTGTACCGGGAGTGCAGACCAATTCCAATGTCTACCCCATTCTCACCCTGTAAATCCAAAAGTCCAAAATGGTCAGAAAATGGCCTGTTGCTCAGGGCTATATGATATGCCGTGCGGAACACGGCACAGGTAGCCTGCACATGGGCTGTATTCATTCGGTCACAAACTTTCTCCAGCGTTTCTTTTTTAGCATTGTCGAGAATTCGCTGTGCAGTCATATGGCCATAGGACTTTTGATGTTTCATAATTTTCTTTCGAAGAGATGTCAGCATCTTGCTCCTCTCTACCCCACACGGAGAGACTGAATAGGCACGCCACTCATCTCTTGAGCCATGTATTTTAAAAACTGACAAGTCAGTGTTGGAACAACAAACTTTGCAGCCCAACTTCCCGTCCTTGCTGTCAATCCAGGGGTATATCTGCTTTTTCGTGGCCCACATCTCCTCACTCCACACATGAAAGGGTGAGCTGCCAGTGGAGCTCCCGACTGCCTCAGTGCTTGCACTAGCATTGGCAGCAGCAGCAGCAGACGAGACGACATCTCTGGTGCTATGATCCATGGTGCTGCCATCTGATTCCTCAGGTGACACTGTTGTTTCGACATCCCGATTGCTTTCTTTACGAAAGTAAAACGCGATATTTTTCTGTACAGGCCTACAATTTGTCATTTCGGATTAGGAAAAATAGCCAGGATACAAGCTGCTAACTAGGCTTTTACGGGTTTTTTTTTGTTGTCTTATTTTTCCCGCTGAAACGTAGGCCTACATCGGTTATTTATGACGGACGATAATAACATTAACGTTTTATTTGTTTTATCCTTTATTCATATTACTGGATGAAATTTGTGTTCTCGGGAGTTAGCTCAAAGTACATTTGAATCGGTTTTATTAATTGAATAAAAAAAAAAAAAAAAAAAAATTGGTACATGCTGAAACTAATGGGGGGACGGTGTCCCCCCGCGTCCCCCACCCACTACATCCCTGGGGGGAACTCCGCCCACCCGGGCCAGCTACTAAACGTTGGCAAACAAACTTATTTTAGTCTCAACAACAATATGCAACAGCAAAGGCTTTATTTTGGACCATTTATATATCCTGCTTCAAAACTTGGCCAAAATACATATCAACATAATATAAAATGTATTTATAAGATGTCGACTTCCAAACGATTTTCGATTACAATATTTTTGTAATCATTTGTGGTTTGCTAGAGTATTCATTTACTGGAGTACATATTTGCACCCCTAGCACCTCCTGGCACTGTACAGGCTAGTACAGGCCACTGTAGCTTGTCCTACGTCGATAGAAAGGCGCACGCACAAGGGGGGGTATTCAGTTGGTTGCAATCTGCCACCTCACCGCTAGACGCCACTAAATCCTACACTCTGCACCCTTAAGATCGTGGTATCGTGCCAATCTTACTATTGACCGATATGAAAAATATTATTGTGATAACATTTTTGGCCATATCGCCCAGCCCTAACTGGAAGTCCCGCCCTTTCTCTCGCCAATAGATATGTGTATGCACATTATATATGTATGTATATTTTATATGTTTATATTTTATATGTATATTATATGTATATATGTATGTATTATATATATATATATATATATATATATATATATATATTTGATGTTTATATGTATACATTATATGTATAATACAAACTCACACACGTTTAAAAAAAGTTAAATTACGCTAAATTAAATTACATTTTCATATCCAACAATATCCAATATAGAATAACAATGCAATGTGTTGTTTGAGGTGGATTCCAAAATGTCGTCTGGTGAGCCGTTGACACATTTACAGTCCAACTTGGTTAACATTTTAAGTATGATTAGTTTGCCTTCATTTACTACAGTGAAGATGTCTTTGATCTTGGACCGAACCTCTTCTGACTGTTGCACAATCCTCAACTTCATGTGGAAGCAATTGGAGACCTCACCACTGGCACATTAGCTGTTCTTAATGAGTGTCATGCCACATCAAAATGTCACTTTTTCATAAATGGCTAATCTTTGCCCACTTGATTTGGTTTTGAGGGGCATTTCTGACCTTTATGGGGGCTTTATTCCATTGTCATCAAACCGTCATGACCACTCTACAATCACTACATTCACACATCTATCACAACACCGAGATGTACTACGGGCAAACATTTCAGGTACATTTTTGACCCTGATACAATGATCATTTGTCTCTGATTTATTATGTATTTATTTAGTTAAGTATTTATTCTTCACTATATATATTGAGAGTACATGAATCTTTTAGAGAAAATAAGTGGGCTACTAATGTAGGCTACTACCTTCATATTTATAATTGCAGTAAATATCACTCTTTAATACCTAGGTTTTTATTTCTGAATATAAACCAAAAAGATGTTCAGAATATGATATGTTAAATACCATGACATTCAGTAGAAAATTAAAAAATACAATTAAAAAAGAAATACAACTGTGTACACATCCGCTCCTAAACCCGTCCTTTCAGTAACATGATGCTTTGTGTCTGTCAGAAATCCATGACTAGACTTCAAAGCAGTCACACAGTAACTGATGTTGCAGCAACTAGCATTGTGTTGACACTCACAAACCTCTCCCAGCTAGGCTCTGAAGTTTTTTAGGCTCTTAACACCTTATGTATAATGTGCGATTGCAGACACTTTCATGTCTTTCTGTCTATCAAAGTTTACAACGCTCTGATTTTTAACCCCACTGGCACTGTCCTTTAATTAGATTATAGGCTATTTGAGGAATACTCAGAGTTCAGGATGCCAATTTGTGTCCCAGACAGTGTAAAATATGCTGTTACACTAGTGCCAGATCAGGTGAAGCACACATAGTCCTCCAGGCAGAGAGGAGCTATAGTGTCTTTTTAGGTATCTTGTTTTCTCTCTCTTCCTGTCTTCTCAGGGCCCCCAAGTACATAGATAAAACACCTTTTTTTTATACGTATCCTAAAGTCACAGAAAAATACAGCATCGATGTGAGATTACATGAAGATCGTGTCGTGAAGGAAGATGTCACCACTTAAAGAGTGTTTACCATCAATAATGTTAATTGTGTATGCAACACTTTGGTCGTGACACTTTGGAAAGATCAATCTCATTATTTAGATTTCAGGCTAGACCTGGCAGGGCCAATCATTCTTTTGTAGACGATATTGAAGGGTGGGGTGAAGGTTTTGTATTTAAATTACCAATTGGCTCTTAGTTAATAGGTGTGTTCCAAAAGAGGGATGGATGAAAAAAAAATATTATCGTTCCAATGAACCATGTTGCTCCCTTAGTAATCACTGTTTTCGTTCAGTCTGTTGCAATTCTATCATTTACGTTGAAACGAGGACTCGTATTTGAAGAGACGCGCCAACGAAAGCATTCAAGGGAACAGCTGTGGGTAATTAGAGTGGGCCAGGAATGGCCAGGGATACAAAGTAAACATGGAACTGTGGAAAGCATCCACAGTCAACAACATTTACAAATGTTGGAGAGGGAAGCTACTGAATTTGTGAAGAATGTGCAGTGGGAATGGAAAGCATGGAAGCATGAAGGCAGCACATGGTGAAAATTAAATCCAGGAATGTTTTTTTTTTTTTTCTTACGATGGTGGACTCTGAATGTCAGAGGACAACTGTTACAGGTTAATGCTTCACATCACAAACCAAGTTAAACACATGTTCCAAAGAGGATTTTGACATTAAGTGCAAAACTTGGTAGGATATGGTTGTGTGCAACAGTACACATCTAGTCTGATATCTGATTTTATTTTTTTGTTCAAATGTCTGAAAACAAAACACAAATGGCTATTGAATGGACATACGTGTACAACTAGATGGATGAAACTTAAGTCTAGTAGCCTGGTGACCCAGGAGAACTCAACCCTTTTCATGCATCCCCCCTGAAATATGTGAGCTCCTGACTGGTGTGTGGTTCTACTTTAAATCGCTGACAAGTCTCCAATTGAAGAAGATTGGCAGGCAAAAGTTGTTCTCTTGTGGTTTTATATGTGCCCTTAGTTGGTCCTTGGTAACTTTTTAGTCCTTCACAATTCCAGCAGGTGGTAGAAGAATGATTTAGTTTTTAGCAGAGCAGGTTGTCTATAATTGTAATATTTCAAAAGTAAGGCTATTGTTTTTCTAGTGTGACAGACATTAGTCAAATTGAAAAGTGAATCAGTGAAAAATAAATGTGAATGGAAGAATTTCCCCCTTTCACTTTTTATAACAACCATAGTCTAAATAATACAGTACAAATTAAAGGTCTCATTGCATCGTTTTTTCGTTAATTTTACAGTGGTCTCTAGTATTAATGAATGCCCTGTGAGCCGGTTTTGGTGAAAAAAATGCTCTGGTGCGCTGTTTCAGGCTGTTCTAGTTTGGAGGAGGAGGTGGAGAGGAAGAACTTCTGCGTCTGTTGCCACCCGGAAGAACGTATATTGTTGTTGTGACGTCATGGTGATTTTTCGTATACTGTATTCCTGAGGGCGGTCTCAAGCCAAGGTAGGCGAGGTCATGAATATTCATACTCATTCATAGAGTGTTGGGCTTTTTCTTACTTCCTCGTTTCTGACTTCCTTGGCTAATGCATGCAATGGGGGTAGAAGAACGTTTTCCACATGCAGCATGCATATGCAACTAGGAGTGACCTATCATATTCCAAAAGGAGCAAGTAAAAACGGTTTACCGGTGAAGTACACCTTTAAGAAAAGTACGAGTTTCTTTGTGTGTGCGATGGCACCAATAATACCATTTAGCCTATTCTCTTCAAACAGACACAATCTATTTATAATAGCTGCCTTTTTACACATTCTCTAGGCTACTTCTTATGTTATAATAATGTTTATCATTTTGAACATCGCCATGTTTGTGTGGCATTAAAAATGACATGAACCGGGGGATGGTTAGACTCTGCTAGACACTAAGCTTTGCTTTCAAAGCCAGGCTTAACTTCAGAGAGGACATGCATTTGCTTTTTGTTTAAGCTCATGTCTTGCAGAAACAAAATACTGCCTTTTTTTTTTCTGAGAAAGCCCTTTACTGAACAAAAACAAAATCACAACTCACCATATGGTACCCATTCATTTCACTCTTAATATTCCAAAAATATCACTAATGCACAATGGTTGTCAACATTTTCTTTTGCCTATGTTTTGAGTTTTCAAGTTTTTATTTTATGATGTGTGTGTGAAACACCATCAGGAAAAAAAGGCAGATAAAAAAAAGGCAAATCAGATGTTTAAGCCTGAAGGTCAATGGAAATGGAATATGGGAACATACACTTTGATGTTAGATCGTAATATTACTATGTTGTCAAAAGAATACAAAATGTTAATTATATTTAAATTATATTAAATAATTCAGCCGCACTTTGTCAGACTTTTGCAAATTTTCATCATCTTCAGCTTTGACTTGTTTAACTTAAAAATGCAGCATATTACCACAATAAGTACATTCTGAATGGCATCTTGCATTGTCTGTAATACAATACATCATCAAGCGTTGCATATAGATATTAGCACTGGTGTCTCCACGATAACTTGCCCTGCTCTCCGCCCTCCCCTCTGACCAGGCTTGCTATGCAGGCCCCACTCAAGACTGATGGATGGGTGCTACTATGAGCTCATGGCTGCAGATGTTCATCAGAGCCTCAGGTGAATGTTGCCAGCTGCTCCTCATGCTCTCTCTCTCTCTCTCCCCCGCTCTGTCCCTCATATCCAGAGGAAAGTGTTATGATACAGCAAACACAATATTTATTTTGAAATGTTTATTTTATGTTTTTTTATGAAATAGCTTGGATCTATAAGGAGGACTTCTGTGAGACAAAGCGTGTCAGGAACAAACTACTTGACCTTGGCCTACTCACTTTAAAGATGTGATACACTGATGTTTGTTGTTGTGTTAGTGGTTGTTGGTTCTGTATGTATGTATGCAGATGGGATTTGATATGTCAGATTAGACTCTACATGTGAGGATTACACGACAGGGAGAGATTATACATCTTGTGCTGAATAGTTGAGTTGCTTGGTTGCATCTCCTTTATAAAGGATTGATGTATCTCTGGCCAGGAATATGTTGGACAAAGTATGCGCCCTCCTGATCCCTGAAGGTGAGTCCAGATCATTAGTTTGAGTTTTTGAAGTGCTTTTGCCTTTTGATGTTCCCATGCTCTCTCTTTAGGCAGCTCGGCCCGCCTCAAGGATATTTGATATCACTCCTGAACATTTCCAGTTAGGAATAATTTGAGCTGAGCATCTGTCAAAGGAACAGCCATTTAAATACATTGGTCATGGTTAAAAAGGCATAAAATTAGGGCAGATTAGTTGGAAGCACCTTACACTCTGTCCGACTCTGTTTTCTGCTCTAGTCGGACATTTTCAACCTGGGGCACAAGACCAGACAAAAAAACCGACTTCTGTGTCCAGTTTATTAAGAATCTCAACACCAGTGAGGTTTCAACCTCTCCCTGTCTGCCCTTTTCCTGACCAGCCCTGCCTGCTTTGGCCATTGTGGAATATTGTGTGTGCGTGTGTATTGGGGATTGTATTAGCATCTCACTTCCTTGATATTTTATTTTTAAATGTTGAGCAACGTCTGGACTAGACTAGATTTCTTTGTTTCTGTGATGCCTCAATACCAGGGGACTGCTGCTGTCCCCTGTGTCCTCACTTCAAAAGATTTGCTCAGCGGTTCCATGTGGGGCTAGTCCATGTGGGGCTAGTCCATGTGGAGCTAGTCCACACGGGGCTCAGTGGTTCCATGTGGGGCTAGTCCATGTGGGGCTAGTCCATGTGGGGCTAGTCCATGTGGAGCTAGTCCACACGGGGCTCAGTGGTTCCATGCGGGGCTAGTCCATGTGGGGCTAGTCCAATGCGGAAATAGTCCATGGGACCTTTATGTACAATCTGACATTTTGTTCTATTGCCAGTAAAAACCTTGAAAGAGCATGCATTACCTCATGTGAAAGCAGCTGCTTGTGCTCTTGAGACTTGGCCTGTCTCAAAATCCTTTTCAGTATGCCTTCTGCCGTCAGTGCTAGGGCATTCACGACTGCTGCATTTTTGGTAGTCGACAACTACTCCAAAAAAGTAGCTGAGTAGTCGATTAATCGCAGGAGATTATTATCTTTTTTTTTTACCCAATAACGCTGATCATTCTCGTCAAAAAGGTCTCAAATACAACCAGTTAAGAGTTATTAACTAACTGCCCCTTTTTCACCGCATCCTATCGGCTCGGCTTGACTCTACTCACTTGGATTTGTTTTCCATTAACAAAAGTTGTTAAAGTTGTTGATGGTACCTTCTACTTTTTTGGGTATCACCTAGGTGGAGGTTCCTAGTGAGCTGAGCCGATACTAATAGGTTGACGTTCTGGTTCAGGTTCAGGTTACCTTATTTGTACCTGTAGGTAGATTTGTTTTGCAGTAGACAAGGCATCCATCTTGACATACATTTTACGAACAACACAGAAAATAGACAATAATGAGGACTTAAAAAGAGAAAAATAACAATACAAAACCACTAAAATAAATAACCACTAGAATAAATAAGGTAAAGTGCAGCTGTTGCATCTGTGCAATGTTGCTATACGTGAAAACACAGCTAATGGTTTTAATAAAGAAGCTTTAACGTATTTAGCAGGTGTTTCATTGTTTAACGAGGCCAACAGATACTAAAAAGCTCTACCTACTAATAACAGGTTGGTAATTTGAATATACATGAATAACATGAATATGCAATCTTTTTTCCTTTTATGGCGATCCGTCATCCACAATAGCGCCTGTGTGATTTCTCTTCGGGTGAATAGCGCTAGTCCTGCCATGCAATTTCATCAAAAGGTTGCACAATGTCCAAACCACCTTATTTGTACTCTCATGCTATGGAAGCCCTGCATCTTCTGAAACTATTAGGTTACATAGAAGCGCTGCCGTAACAGAGTCGGAATCGGACCGATAAGTGGATCTAAAAGCCACTGACAACTTTGCAGCAATTCTATGTTTTAGTAGTTTTGCTTTTCGCGTTATTAAAATAACATATTTGTTTAAACGAATTGAACCACTTCAGAAATTAAAAGGAAAAAACGATCAGTTGATAAAGACACGATTCTGCAGCAGTGGTCTCCGCTGGCTCCGATTCAGACAGGGTTTATTATGAAGGCGAGACCAACCTGCGGGTAGGTGAAATAGCAATTGGCTCTGAGAGTCTACAAATGAGCTGCATTGGACTAAACCCACAGCAAGCTTGTCTGTGCTGGAGATACTGTTGACTGAACTAACAACGCGACTGCTTTCTTGCAGGGATAGCGGGAGTTATTCCTTCTTTAAATACCGTACATTCTGTTTATTTTATATGGCATAAGGTAGAACATGATTGTTCAAAGAAATCTATGTTCAACAACAAAAAAATAACGATTAGTCTACAACAATGCACAATGTATTAAGTATTTTAGGAACCAAGATGGACTTTCTTTCATTAGTACTGAAGATGCATAGATACATTTAAGTTATTTTTCCATCACAATAAAATAATATACATACATTATATCTAAAATACTGTATACTGAATATGGATGTCATTTGGACACTTTTGTCACTTATGTAGAATGGTTAATGGTATAGTTTCAATAATGTAGCATATTCAGTCAATGTCTACCTCAACTGTTTTCCCTTTCTTTCTCCACCTTGAAGCTGTAAGTCGACAGAAGAACGGTCGGTCCTGCACACATGATCTTGTGGATGGACATAAACAACACATTAGTTCCAGGTCGCCTTGGAACGCTATGACGCAGACGACTTGAGAGAGGAAGAGAGAAGGTAATGGGGGGCGATCACTGCACTGAGAAGCAGCTGGTCAATATTAGCCAGGAGGGTCATATTTAAGCCTGTGTTTGTTTAACTCTCTCTCTCTTGCTCTCTTCCCCTCTCTTGCTCATCTCTTTCCCACACATGTGCAGTGCATTAAGCCTTCCATATTTTCCAATTTATTAGAAATCAGAACAATTCCCTACACTCTGGATAAAAAGGTTGATTGTGTGTACAGCACAGAATAAAAACAGAACCCTACTATAATCCTTACTTGTGTTGAGCCCTGCAGTATTGCTACTGTAGTTAAAACATTTTCTGTGGGTTTTGTAAAAATATAAAAAACTATGCAACTGAAGTATATGCAAACCTTATTTTCTGGACCTGCTGTTGTGCTCATGGCCATTTATCAATATCAGGTACTCAAATGAGGTACTTTTTATGTTTTTGGCAAGCATGTATTTTCAGTTCTGTTCTTTAAAATATACATGCACATACTTGGCTTAGTGTCTAAGGTATCTGACTCAATTCAGTTTGTCATTTCAACGCATAATAAATACCTTGGGTATTTTGGAGCAACAACACATGTAGGTTTTTTAAGTGTTCCTATATTGATATTATGGATGAATAGGAACTACTTTTACCATACTAGCTAGGGAGCGACATCTCTAGCATCAAATAGATCTCCCAGCAGCACCTTGTGAGTAAAACAGCCAGGGCTGTTTTTCGCTGTGCTTTGTTTCATTAAGAAGGTCCATAGAAGTTGTGATTTTGTACAGGCCAAATCAAGGTAGTTGTCCACAGTGACAGAAATATTCATGCGTTTGAAGTGAGAGGGGCTATGTGGGCCATTGCCGAAGTTCAAGTTCGATTGGGTGTTAAGTAAGTAAGTAAAATGGGGAGTAGTTAATCTGTGTGAAGTTGTGACTTTCCTTTACCTCCCTTGGCCTCTGCTGCTGGCAAAGGGGAAGACAGAGTTAGAGGTGGACACACTTGTATGTGTGGAATGGTTTGTCAGGGTTCATTAGCCCTAACCCTCTCTATCTCAGCAGCAACTTGGCCAGTAGTTTAAGACCAATTTCCATTTCACATGAATTCATTTTTTATTAACTTCATGTACCATTTCCACCTTCCTTTTTCCTTTCCTTTCCTTTCCTTTGTCGGTTGCTCTCCCTCTCTCGCTGTCTCCCACTTCCAAGGGACTCCTGTGGGGATGGAGGTGTGGAAGCCTTGCTTATTCTCTCCACTGTCTCATGTTTAATTGCTCAACACTCTGCTACTGTGTCTGGACCCCTTCTCCAGCCTTGCGCCTCAGGGCCAGCTTCCGCTCACCCTGATGTGAATAACCTTCTCCAAGTCTCCATGGTGTCCTCACCAAGGGCACCACGGCTTTTACACCAATTTAACATCTTAATGCTTACGCCTTACACCTGGCAGATCCCAGGTTTGACATGAAGGAGACATTTGCGTGTAACATATAAGTGGAAAGGGAAAAAAGTGACATGTTTAGATTAGAGGTTTCTCATTATAAATGTTTTGGAAGGTCTCTTGTAGCATGGCTTTTCCAGTGAAGTAAATGGCAATTCTCAAAAAAACGTGTGTGTGTGTGTGGCAAATGGCTGGCTCTGATATCCATTTCACCCATGACCCCAGCGATCCACCACTGATTAGATCTGTGGGGAGTGTTTGTCCATGAGTAACACAGGCTTTTCCAGCAGCACTCACTGTAGAATAGGAGTAAGTAGCTGCTCGAACGCTTCTCTGTGATTGCCACATGGGATTGCGTGGAATAGAGAAGGAGGTGAAAGACCAGGAATCTGCCAGGGAATTTAATTAGAAAGACAAGATGCTTTTGTCCTCCACTAAGTTGCTGCGGGCATTCTTTAATTGCCCAATTCTCCCAATCTAATCGCTGCCTCTCTCTGTTAAGTTCATTAGAATTAATTTTGAAAGGTTGTTATAATGTTGAGCCGAGGGATGTCAATACAGTTTTCTTTACTGTACTCCATTAAATGTCATTAGCTAAGAGCCAAGCCTTACCCCAGCTTTACTGTGCTTCGTTGAATGAGCTTTTAGCCAGATATTTAGCGTATCTTAATAAACCGCTTTTAAAAATTCTATATATTTTCAAATTGGTTTTGATATCTAGTGCTGCAGTTAATATATGTTAAAAACATGGCTGAATGCAAAATAAATACTGGTTGCTTCAAGAAAACCTGTTTAAACACCTCCATCCAAAGTAACAAAGTACTAATGGTAGATACTGTATGTAAGGATCTACAAGTAATAATGAGCATGTTACCTACTCTAGCAAATACATTACATCTAGCCTTTAATATACAGACAGTTACATTCAAGGTACCTTGGAGGTCATGCACATAATGGCAGGTTAGGGAACAGTTATATAATATATACTAATGCTGGCTCTGATGTTGACAGGTCAGCAAATAATTGCTAATTAAAGACACTTAGTTATTCCTTAGAAAAACAATTTGAATAAGCTAGTTATTTGAAACATGTATTAAATCACAAATAAATTGATCAGTTATTCAATTCATTTGAGTTTGTGATTATTATGTTTAAATTCTGAAATTTAAACCAATAGTTTTTTAAACATATAAAAAAATGAAGACATTTTGTATATACTATTGCCAATTCCCAATGTTTGACTGACCTAGTCAAGGCCTAAGGGTATTCCCAAGGTCTAATGGTATTTTTTTAAATTCCACTTAATCACACACACACACGCACACACACACACATACTGTGTGATAACTATTCCCAGAAACTAGATAAACTAGATAAGTCCTTCACACGGGAAACACTTTGTTGGTAAGATTACTAAGCATTTGCCCACCATTCCTCACCTTATTATCACTTCTTTCTCTCAACAGTTGAGTTGCAGTCCAGCGTTTTAATGTTAAACTCTATTTCATCCCAGGCTTTTCCACAGGATAAAGTATTTTATTATGGTTAATATAAAGTATCACACATAAGCTCAATGTCTTCAATTGGTGGAAACAGGATCATGCGCATGGTGGGTGAAATCAAGGGTGGAAACATACTTTTTATGCTTGGTTTAGAAGAAGTTGTCCAAAGTTTTATGGTTTCATGATCCTGAGTGGCATAAATTGTAAGCAGATTCTGTTATAGCTAGTTTAAGGACCTATGAATAAAACTGAGATTTGTTTGCTTACTTACACTGTACCTTTCTTCCTATGAACACGCCTTATTAAATATTGTATAGATAATGAACACACGTCAGGAAATGTTCAGATTAGTGTCAGACATCAACTTTGCATGACAGCAGCGTTTTCTTGGTTTGTCTGCCCATGCTTGCGTGTATCTGTATTTACTAATGCAAAATCTGTGCATGTGAGTTTCATTCCATCAGACTGTGCAGATCTATGGTGTCAATAAACTAGAGTGTTGTTTTTGCTTATTGGATTTACTGTAGTTTTATATATTTTATGATCTTTTTTTCTCTTTTTTTCGCTCCCCTACTCCCATCCTACTTCCACTCCCAAGCATCCAGCGTAGTTCAGGGACTGCATACCTGCTGTTTTAAAGGTTCATTTCAAACTAACATCTAACATCAGAGGCTGACACCAAAGGCACCCCGCCTTTGATTGATTGTTGAGACCATTGATCTAATTTTGAAACCTTTTGAATTTTCCCCCTCCGCACACCACCTCTTTTCGCATGCCGTCGAATGAACTTAATTTCCCTTCGCCTCACGCAGAGCCCTCGCTCACCGGTGGGTGGGGAAAAACCGAGGTGAATAAATAAAGAAAGAAAGTGAAGAAACGGGGGCCTCTCACAGCAGCACAGAGATGTTTATAGACTGGATCAATTAAATTTGTTTTATTTGGAACAGTGGGGCTCCGTAACTCAATAACAGGGTAATGTGGTGGAGAAGGCCCCACGCTGTGTGGCCATTAGACCAGAGAGTGTTGCTTTGTATTAGCATGCAGTGGATTACAGCCTGAGCCAATCACCAGTGAGAGGAGTTTTAAAGTGAGGAGATGTGGGTGGGCGTTCTCTTGGTTAGAGGTATGCGGTGGAGATCACAGGTGAAGCCTGGCTGGCCTGGACCTTTCTGGGCTGGAGATGGGCTGCAATTGCCCCACGACCGGAGGTGGAGAGGGGGGCAGGAAGAGAGAGCAGAGGTAGTATAGAGAAGAGCCAGAAGAACCAGAGAAAAACAAAAGGTGGGGAAAGTACAAGGTCAGAATAGGATCGGATAGGAAAGGGTGGAAGTTGGTATATAGGGTATAGAGCAGTGGCATGTCCAGACTGTTTAAGTAGTTCATGTTATTAATATAGTTATAATTAGTAGTTACAGACAAAAACGGCATTAACAACAATATAATCTTTTAGATGGAGTTGGCTGTTGCAGGGGTGTGACCAGACCACAACACACATTTGTAGAACCTTCTACTTCTACAAAATGAATTTGGTGAATACAAATATCGCATCATAATAAGTTCACAAACTAGGACAATAAAA
The DNA here is from genome assembly GCA_030340625.1 of Merluccius polli. NCBI lineage: Eukaryota > Metazoa > Chordata > Actinopteri > Gadiformes > Merlucciidae > Merluccius > Merluccius polli. The sequence continues at coordinate 169,601 of JAOPHQ010002288.1, forward strand.
ATGTACCATACAGTAAGAAGAACATTTGTCGCATTGTGTAGTTAAAACAAGATTTTGATTCAAGTCTAAATCCTATCAACTGCCAGAGTTGGAGTTACACACGGGGTGGCCTAACACATTTTTGGGGAGTATGTTCCCCCCTTAAAAAGGGATTCAATAAAGTGTGTGTGTGCGTGTGTACGTACTTGCTTGCCTTGTCTAGTATCAGTGAACTCAGAAGTGTCACTTGCAATGTCTGAGAAGAGCAGAAACACGGACTGCCTTAGGACATTGTAACAGAGTCCCTAGTGCCACCAGCCACCCCCCCCCCCCCCCCCCCCCCCTCGACACAATTACCCGCTCATGTCTAATTGGCATCGGAGGCTTCCCTGCTTGATGGACCATGGCCTCATCAGCATGAAGTGGCAGGGCAGCGCCCGCCAAGCTGTGACTTAGCTGTTATCACGCTTTATTACTCAGATCCTCCCTCCTTCTCGCTGCTTACATCATTTGCCAATGTAAATTTACTCTGCCTAATTAACAATGTCAGTTGCTCGTTTAATCTGAATGGACACGAGAGCTTCCCTGTTCCCCGGCGCTTCTGTCGATTGCAATAGCTTGTGAGTGGTGCTGGTCTAGCCAGTGGTTGGTGCCCTTGTTGTCTCTGTGATGATCCACCTCGCTGGATGAATGAACCCACTCTTCACTCGCTTCTAGCTGTGCTGTGACTTGAGTGGCGGGGAGGAGGGAATGAATACAACTAACTTCCCGATCATGTGCAAAATTAAAAAATCAAGTTCATCCAAGTTGTAGCGTGAGTGAACCGGACCCGTCTCGCGTGGGCAGTGATGCAGGCGATGGTGGCCGACAGGCCTGCGTCTGGAGATGAGCTCTGTGATATTTGAATTGACCGCTCCACAGACAAACAATCATACCCTCAATTTGATTCCCTTCCTCTCCCTTATCCGTGACTGCACAGAGGCTTAATGGGCTATTCTAAAAGGAAACTGCCTCGGGATTCCTGCACACTTGTCATTAACCAACCGAGCCTATTGTTAATAAATGACAAGCCTGTGGAATATCGATTGGTTAACCTTCAAACTGGTGCCATACAATGGAGACTGCAGAATTATCAGCCGCTAACAAAAGTGGGTAGTGCTGCAGTGTGTGTGTGTGGGTGTGCGTGCGTGTGTGCGTGCGCACAGGCATACAAAGATTTTGGACGTAAAAAAATCAACATCAAAAGTTTTCCTAGGACTAGGCAAGCATCTAAATCCTGAGACCCTTATCATTGTGTAGCTAAGTGGTTGGTGTTGAGCATCGCTGGGTTGTTGTGTACAAAGCAAAACCCCCCCACCCTCCACATCTTCTCCACCCACTCATTCATCCTGCCAGGATATTAGATCAGACTCCTTGCTTGTAATGGTGGCAGGGTCAGTGAGCATCTCTATCACATAACCACCCGTCCCACACACACACACACACACCCATTTACTTTTTTGCCGCACTGCAGGGTAATGAGAACGGTGGCTCTTTATGAGACAAAGGGATTTACACTACAAAGCCTGACACCAACACACTTGTGTGCCTCCAGACTTGGAGCCTAAATGCACAACAAGAAGCGAAAGGGAGTTTAGTTTGAGTCCAATTTAGTCTAATTGCATGTATTCATTTGCATGCAAACGATGACTCAAATAGTGACAGGCTGTTGTATTGAAGTTTTGACTTTGCTGTAGCGAGTGTTGCCTCAAAGTGTCACTGCTTTGAGTGTATCCCTTCTCTTCCACATTTTCTTCTATTGAGGTAGGTTCATGTATGGCTGGATTCTGACGTAAAGCAACATTCAGAGCGGATCTCGCTTACTATTTGCAAGTTAAACAGGATGAGGGTGGGTGCCATTTTAAGTCAGACCAGGTGTTACAATCACAAAAACTTGTGATAGTCATTATTGTAGTACATGGTTTAAAATTACAGCCACGAGGTAAACATTTTTTTGTCTTAACTAGCATTTGCTGTGGCAATTTACAAACAATAGAGGATGTAGGCATGATACCAGGTGTGTGTAATGTAATGCAATCTAATATATCTATATATACTGTATATATATATATATATATATATATATATATATATATATATTAACAAAGTCAAATACAAAACTACGGTTGAAAGTTCATCGTTTTGAAGTAGGGTATCATCAGACCAAAGTGCTCTGAGCAATTCTACATTCATAGCAACTCTCCCAGGAAATTCATATTTCATTGGGGCATATTAGTGGGTTGTGCAGAGCCTCTGCTATGAATCTGGACAGTAATAAATAGAAATTCCCTGGGGCAAAGAGCTCATAGGTGCTGTTTGTGTTGACCAATGGGACTACAGCTTCAAAAACCTCAAGGAGGCACTGCTGGATATTGGAGCAGGTGGGTTCTTGGCTTCAAAGACCTATGGATAAGCCACTAAAATAAATCTAAAGCCCAGCTCTGAAATGTACTGAACATCTCAGCGCTTCTTCTCACCCAAGACACAGGAAGCTCACAATGTGGGTCCAGCCAGCTCAACAACACTTTGATGCTACCCATTCCATAACTTTTGTTCGTTTATTAGTCTGCCTTTTTTATGTGTATTCCAAAAAGATGGTCCTTCTTTAAAAAGAATCCTCAAGAAGTTTCCATGGACTTCCACGCTATGATGAGGAATAAGTCAATTCAAGTTTTTCCGAGATTTCCTTTGCAGAATGACAAGTTGGTATATTGATGGATGTGCTTAAAGGTTGCTTGTAAAGCACTGAGTCTGACGACAAAAACATATTTCGGATAATTGCAAGAAACTGCATTATAGGTTGAAGCATTTATAAGCAATATGTGGATTTTTTGGGCCCATAAAAGAAAATACAGTAAATCAAGAATGAATAGAATTTTGAATTTGAAAAATAGTACTATAAAGTTGCAATGAAGGCAACTTTATAGTACTAGTCCAGACTAGTTTTTGTCAGTTTGCTCCCTATGTCAATGTTTCTCAGCGGCAATCTCAGAATCAGAAAGCACTTCTCTGAACCAATCATTCAAAAACGTACAGCCTTCAACATAGACCCACTATCCTACCAAAATGACATTGAGCAAATCATTAAATTAAAAAATACCAGAAAGTTTCTCAAAGGATTGGTTTTCAAAAAGATGTTCTTCAATAGTTGGGACTCAGACCTGAATTTACACTTAAAGAATAAAATAAACAGGTCAACAGGTGTGCAGTGCAGAGGTCAAGTCTGTTGTGGGTGATATCTATTTTACCATTTCAGCCATTTGAGAAACATGAAACTGGCAGAAAGTTAGACTTTTAGACTCACTCGGCCTCTCTCTATATATCGTGACTTCTCCTTTTCGAAGCGTTTAGGTCAATGTGTCGTGCATTTCTTCAGCTTATTCTAATCAAACCTGCAGTCAGCCAATTTTTATCGTCTACAGAGTGGAGATTCAGAGTGGCTCTGAAGATATTACATTTGCATGTATGCTGCATTCTGAGTGCTGGCAATATTAGAAAGCACAGATGATTTAGGCCATTTTTGACTGAGCTGTTGAATTTGGACCATCTGTGACCCATTAAATCATAAGAAATCCCTGGTATTTTTCAGATACATGCTGGGTTTTGAAAATAGTTAATAAATCTTCACTGGGGCATTACAAAAAATTGAGCACTGGATATAGGAGTATTTTGTCAAAGTGATTTCAGCTTGTCTGTTTAAATTGCTCACATAAAAAATAATAAATTGGTTACATAAGCATAAAGAGTTCCAATACAGTTGATGTTGGACAATGAAGCTGAGAATCTGATGGTATACGGTCTCCTGGCTGTCCTTCTAACTTACTCCAGCTAGTTTGAGTTTGCTGCATGGCTACCCTTTTTGTGGCTGATGACACTGACAACAGTAATAAAAAAAAAAGAAACATGATTTCTACAATAATTGTACTTTGTTCACAGGGGAGTGTGACAGTGGGATTTTCTGAAGGCCAATAACGATATGAATAACAACTGCTGTAAAGAAGGAAATGGCCTCCAAGGATCCATCTTAGTTTAAGAAACAATATTTAGGAAAAAAATAATTTGAAGATTGTCTTTTGTTTGCCTGTAGAGGGTGATGTTGCCCTGGCCATGAGCTCATCTCCAGACTAGTTTCAAAGCAATCACACTTATTACCACCACTCTTTGCGCTCTTACTTCGTATTGCAGCTTCCTTTATTACAAGTTATTCATTATATTATTGTCTGCATCTATGATATGACAGCCTCTATCTTAAAATTGTGTTTGGATGTTTAGACCAAAATAAACCCTGATTATTCTTTTGTTATTTTCATTTTCCAGTTGTACAATTCTCTTGAGATGTATTTTCTGTTTGTGCGACAAGACCATGCATATGAATTGTAATAAAAAATAAATTATATATATATATATATATATATATATATATATATATATATATTATATTTTTTTTTCACTGGACGTCTCCAGCAAAATATATGAGGGTAATGAGCAATGCTCAAGATGTAATTGCTATAAACATAATTGTCAATAAAGAACATTTGGAGTACTTAGAATGGACTAGCGAGGCAGGGGGATGAAAGCAGTGCTGCTGAAGATGGCACCAGTCTTCACAAGGAACACAGTGGCCATTTTGTGGCGAGTGAGGTGGTGCGGTAGAGATGAGATGGTTAACACCCTTCCCGCCTCCCCCCCCCCCCCCCCCCCCACCCCCACTTATTCTCTCTCTCTCGCTCTCCCCCCCCCCACCTCTTATTCTCTGTCTCTCTTTTCTCTCTCTCTTCCTCTTCCCCCTCGTTGGCGAGCTCACTCGACTATGTAGACACTTCATCTCCGTTGACAGTATGACCACTGCTGCATGTTCTGATGCGTTCAGCATACCTTCATTGCATCATAAATAAATCAGATAAATTACTTTTTTTTTCTCTCTCTCGCTTTTTCCCCTTGCACAGTCCCCTGCTCTTTATATCTCTCCCCCCTTTCTGCTACCCCTGTTGTCTGAGGAGGGGAGAGACAGGGCTGGAAAAGAGGAAAATATTGGGTTTTCTCTTTTCCTCTCTTCTTTCTTTTCTTCCATGTGCAAGACCCCCCCCCCCCCTCTCTCTCTTCCATCCACCATCCTCTGTTTACATTATCTACAAAAGAAATAAATTATTTTTGCTCTATAATGATATTCAGTTGCTTGTTATGACATTATCTGGTGTAATTTTAATTTAAATGTCAGGGATGTGATGGATTTTCCTAATTAACAGGAAAAAAAAAACAGAAAACGGGAGAAAGAAAACAAAGTGGCTGGCATTTTTTTTTCTTTTTTGGTTTTGGGGCTGCAAAGTGACATATATTGTTATTTGAACTTAAAACACACACACACACACACACACCTCTACACCTTGTGGGGCTGTAGATTTCATGAGCAGGCGGGTAGGGATGGGTGGATGCAGGCAGAAGGTGGGGGGGGTGTGTGGTGAGATTGTCAAGAAACCCCTCCCTCCCCTCCTCTCTGCCCTCCCTTTTTCTAGCTTCTCCCCCCCCCCCCTTCCTGTAATCTCCACTCCTCCACGGGTAGTCTCAAACCTTGTGTTCGTCCACCGCCAACCAATTACCTGGCAGCCCTGGCCTTATCCCCAGCCCAGGCGTGATGCAGCTGCATGATGGGGGTTTTGTATATTGAATTCCATCTCCTGGTGAGATAAAGGGTGTAGGAACAGGGCTCCGCCGCTGTGCCAGATAAGTGTTTCTCACAAACCGCTCCTCGCCGCTTCTTCTGACACTGATTGTGGAGAAAAGAGACATTGGGGATGGGGGAGTGGAGGGGGGGGGGGGGTTGTTGCCGTGTGATGGGGCCCCAATTTCACCATGATTTCCCCCCTTGTTTTTAATTTGCTATAAACCAGGGCCACAGAAGGACTTTGATCCAACTGTTTAGCTGTGTGGTTGTTTGTTGTTGTCCCATGTTGTGTGTCTACGACCGCATGCGTGCCGCCATATTGATCAATATTCAAATAGATGACGGTCGCTTCCACTTACACGTTGACCTCTTTTTGTAGACAAAACGCACACAAATGTACCAGCGAAAAAGCAATGATTCATCTTCATTAAACAATGGCTGTCCAATCCGCTGCGTTAACAGTTGTGGGGACGAGCCGCGGTCCTGTGGAGTATCAGCCTCCGCTCGGATTCATCCCTTCTCACTCAGTCCTATTTGTAAGCCGTGGTGAGAGGTCCCCCTGGTACAGCTGTGGCCTGAGCAGGGCTGGGCTATCTGTCTCTGTCTGGACTGCTGTGGGGAACCCCACGCTCACTGCTCGTCCTGGGGAACAATATATGTGATGGAGCGCTCGTACATCAAAACCTGCAGGCCGGTTGACAGTGTAGGACGGCAACATTGAAACTAAGGACAGCGGCGATATGTAGCGGAGGTGAGAGGAACGGACAGGTGTGGACGCTGTGAGTGGCACGACGGTCACCTCTTCTGATCTGAGCACGGCGAGCTCCTGGACGGTGAGCGGTAGCAGTGCAGTTAGGGGTGTGCTGTTTCAAAATACACATATTCAAGGAACTGATTTGGTTTGACAGTTTTGGTCCAGCCTGTGGATTTTTTTTGTCAATGGACATGTATACCTAAACAGGGGACCTTTTGTTCCCCCCCCCCCCCCCCCCCCCCCATTCCATCTCTCTTCTTCAATATCATCCAAAAACACACACTCGCACGCACACACACGCACACACGCACACACACACACACACACACACACACCTGGAACAGATGAAGGTCCTTTCATGTTTTTGCGGGGCGATCCCGAGGTCAGCGAGTGAGCGCTGGTGTTGAGAGCTAGTTTTACAAGAAGCACACAGATCTGCAGGAGAAATTAAATGAAACTGTATACATCCAGGTGTTGCAGAGTAGAGGAAGGTTTATTCCCCCCCCCTCCCCCCTCACAACTTGGCATCTCCCCCATCCCCCATATCTTACTGCCTGTGTCTCTGAACACGAGAGAGACAGAAACACACTGCTTTGTGCCATTTAAATGATGAACATTGCAGCAGTGAAATAAGTGTTATGTTCTAGGTTTGTATTTATATTTTAGTTATGTTTCATATGTGACTGGAAAGCTTTTGTGGAATTGTGTGCCACAGTGAACCTCACAATATTAACCTCAGGCCCTCTTCCATGCACTTTGATGGGATACAAGCTAGCTATAATGTTTGAGAGCAGAAAACTCACTCTGCTCCCTTGTCACACACACACACACAGACACACAGACACACACACACACACACACACACATTATTACACAGGTTATTTAAACTATGGTTACAGCATGTATTACTATCATAAATGCTTGACGATGTGTTGGGGCCTTTTGAATTATCCATACAATAATTCAAAAGGTTCCTCCATTCAATTTTACACATAGTTTAACATGACAATATCTATATTATATGTATGAGAAACCTCCATATATTGCATATAATATATTATAGAATTCTCTGTTCAGGCATTCAAAACAACTGTGTCGGACAGACATTATGAATTTATTGAAAACCTAATACTTTTGTCATGGCTTACGCAGGGGGGTGAACCCAAATGCAGAGATCAGACTCAGGGTAGGTGCAAAAGGAAGCTTTACTTTGTGAAAACAGGTGGACAGAAACAAACAAGCAACCGACAAGCTGGGGCAGAAACTAGGAAACTTAAATACAGGTGAACAGAATTGCCAATTAACATGGGTGACAAACATTACACTACGACACAAAGGAAAAAACAGGTAGTGAGTGGGGTTGGGGCAGGATCGTTATAATTTTACTAGGACCTATACCTACTGTGTATGTGGGGGTGGGGGGGGGGCGGTGGGTCTGGATTGCTCCCCCCAGCCTCAGTGTCTTAGTGTGTGAAACACAGAGTGGGAGCGATCCCTGACACCCGTGTCCCTGTAAAGTTTCCAGTGCAGGTGTAATTCCCTGTAAAACGTCCTATAATTCACCAGCCTTTGGGAATGCGGCGTCTCGGGGTGTGAAAATCAATAGGGTAACGGAGAAGGAATTGGATGTGGTCTCAGTGCTCAGTCGCACCAAGGCAGCGGATAGGGTAATTCTGTAATGGCATGGGATGAGGTTGAAGATATCTAACGCTCTATCTCAGGCAGATAAATGTTTTACAATGCCATCATTTGACCCTTCCTACCCACTGCAGCTCTCCTCCTCCTCCCTCTCTCTCTGAAGCTTCTGTCAAGGGACCATCACCACACACACACACAGGCACACACACACACACGCTCACACACACACACACACTCACACGCACACGCACACACACACACACGCACCTATGTACGTATATCTATGTATGTATACATAGATGTATGTATGTATTTGTGTGTAAATATGTGCATATGTGTGTGTTGAAGTAAAGGGTTGGGGTTGAGGGGTTCTTCAGCCCCCCCGCCCACGCGTTCAGGTTCCTAATGCTCTGTAACCTTGCAGAGATAGCCTGAGGCGTCCTGGCGTCTTGCTGATGTTCTGAACCCCCTAGTTGTTTAAAAGGGAAGCCATGTGGAAAACATGCATTTAATCGTACAAGATACTGCATGTATAATGTAGCGCAGAACACATCATATAGGCCCCCCCGCGAATAGTAATGCCCAAAGACGGAACGCGCTTAAGCATGCCGATGGTATGCTTAAGGGAGAAGAGAGAACTCGGTTCATCCCATCATAAACCATTGATTTGAAATAACCTGGTTCGAGTAACAAATAATGAAATAAGGGCAAAAGGGGGTAGCATATGTAATTAATTGGAATGTTGCAATTATTTGTCCGCCCACTGTAATTGTAAATGAATAAAGCCTTTGTTTGAGTGAGGGTGGGAGGGACGGCTGGAGAAGAGGGGATCCCAAGGCGGGCTTGCAGCCCATTCTGCCTGACGTGTGTGAGCGTTAGCAGGGACACGCAACTCATCCTGCTGGCATGAACACAGCACAGAGATCTCATTGTGTCCGTGCGGATTGGCAGCAACAGCAATCACTTGTTTCTGATTTATTAGATAGCCAAGGAAATTAATTTTGTTCCAAAATGCACAGGCGGAAATTAGATGGGAGAAATTGTGTGAAAGAATCTGTGATTGTTTTTTTTCTTTCACCGCCCCACACACACACACACACAATCCCTGTGGAGGCACTGATAACTGCTGATCTCTCCGACACCCTTAATGAAAAACTTATTCAGACAGTGGATGTGGGGGAAAAGCGTCTTTAGCGATGTCGTAATTACCTTGGTTATCTCCTCAGTTGTTGACATGGTTTAAAGCGTCCATTTACATGTGCTGGCCTGGAGCCCTCAGGCCCGGCCGGACTGTTGACCTCCGGAAGTGCTGCCCTCCTTGCTGCTTCCTGCTGTCTTGTCCGGAGCACTGGCTCTCCGTGTGATGCAAGATTGATTTGCAGAGATAGCACAGAGACAGATTGGTTTTATGCACTGGTTTGATATATCACATTGTGTTCCCCCGCCAAAAAAATACTCCATAGCCATAATCCATAACTTTCACATTGATTTTAAGATGTATTTAAACCAGGGGCAATGTACATCGTAATACTGTTATTGGCATTCATTCCTAGTGCTGGTTTTTTTGCTCAGACTTGTGATTTTTGTCATAGTTTCACGTTATTGGCCTTAACCGTCACACTTGATTATTGCCGAGGCATGTCTGATCAGATTTATTATCTGGCACAGTGGGTATCAGTAGCTAATAGATAATGCATTCTCACTAAGAGTCAATTGACTGTGGAAAATATCTGTTTCACATTTCACCCTATCTCCTTGTATATTGACCATGAATAAATGGAAGTACCAAAGCTGTGCAAAATGAACCCTATTGACTTGGATAGGTGTGTCAATGTTCTATATTTGGTAGCTTGCATTTTGCCTGTTATTTCAATGTTGGCTTTTCAATGTTCAATTTCAAATCACTCGCTTAAAAACGGTTTCCAGTTTGGCTGAAAATGATGCCGCTCCATTCTCTTTCCTCGGGATGTCGGTGTCCTTTTTCATCTTTTGTTGTGTCATTTTAGCGATCGTTCACGTTTTTTTTCCGCTGCCCAGAGGTGAGCTTTGAGTCCGAACGGATGGTGTTCCCTTACAATGTTACTCCTCCTTCAGAAGCAAGTCAGGGATCCCCTGCACAACACAACCGCAGTGCTTTGTCCTTAAGCACCCTGCTGATCTCCTAGTGCTGTAGACTGATCTTACACCGCAACCAAAACACACACCGGCGACTATATACAAACATAGACATCAAACTATAATACATTCAGACGGGTTGTCGCCTTTTGGAGATACATGCTCATCCTTGCCTATCCTGTCTCCACCCCCCCACTCTCCCCTGGATCTTTCCATCCGGTCTGCTCCACCATTTGCTGGGGGTAGAAACACTGATCAGAACGTATTACAAAATGGAGGCTTTCTTAAAAAAAGGAAAAAAGAAAAGTGCTCAGTGTAATGGGGTGTGTGTGCGTTTGTATAGGTGCCGGGGAAGCCTGAGAGTGGGACGGGGGGAGGGGGGGGTTGAGGGGACGGACGGGGAGTCACTTTGTGTGTAAGTGAGGAAGGTTGGGGGGTGGGCTTCTTGTGCACCAGTAGGGATGGGAAAATTAGATTTGTGTGTATATGTGTGTGGACGGGGGGGGGGGGTCCATAATGGTGCCTCACTGTACAGTGGAGGGAAATGAAAATGACTGGTGAATACTAGACTTCCATTTTAGTTCTGTGTGTGTGTGTGTGTGTGTGTGTGTGTATTTCTGCACCCTCTCTGTCTGCTTGTCTGTCGTTCCGCTTGCCTGCCTGTCTATCTGCCCCCCCTCACCCCTCACCCCCCCCCCCTCTCCTCTCTCCCGTGGCCCCCCCCTTTCCTCTCTCCCCCTGGCCCCCCTTCTAACCCGTCTGCAGCCCAAGGTTAGGCCACGTCTGGACATGTAATCAGACGAAGCCTTGATGTTGAATGTTGTGCTGCTCCTCATTTGCACAGCATGTTCTGTTGATCCTACCGCCGGGTGTTAGGTCCCCTAATGCACACCCTGCAGCGCTCAGTCACCTTGGAAAGTACGCAGGGTTCAACTCTGCAAGCATTTCATGTTCAGATGAATGAATTCATTTCTTGGAAGGCTTTCTTTGTGCAGCAGCAGGTAGTACATACAGCTGTCTTGATTATATATATATATATATATATATATATATATATATATGGGTTTAAGCATTAACGATTGATTGAAGTACAATTGCAGCAGTGGGGCTACATGTGTGAGCCATTATGGGCAGTCGGGTCTCTTGACCCTTGACATTTTAGGGAGCATTTCACCTTGTCAGAAACAATACAATGGGTCAAATTCTTTATTTCAGGCATAATTTGCATAATTAGCATTTTATCAGAATATGTATGTATGTGTGTGTATATATATGGCTACATACTACTATATATATATATATATATATATATATATATATATATATATATATTTAGAGGCAGAAGGGAGAGTGCTGGTCTCCTGCTGTAGCAGAAGGCAGTGTCCCCGCCTGGCCAGTAGATGGTGAGCATCGTTCAGGTTTCCTCCCGTTTCGCCACGCACCGAGCCTTGCTTGCTCACCCGTGACTTCTGAAAATGCTCTCGGGGTAGAAGCCTCCCACCCCCCTCCCACTCCCTCCTCGACACCCCTCTGAGCACCCCCCTTCCCCTCCATCCAGGGGGCAGAGTCACGGCGGTGGCGGTCCTAACAAGCTGCCGGGGACCGCGCCGCTCAAATGAGCCAAATCAAAGAGAAGAGAGGCGGTGGGATAGGTAGTGCCCCAAGCCCCCTGCAGAGAACAGCCATTCTGATGAATATGAAATGAATTAGTTTGGCCCGACATGATAATCCCAAGGATAACTTGCAAGTCACATTTACACCATGGCGAACCATCAGATGGTTCATTCAGAATAAATAGGCATCAAAACATCAAGATATAATCAGAACACAAAATAGAAACAAGTCATAAACAAAAGGGTCGTCTTTTATTATGTGAATTTTCTTTTTTGTTTGTTTGTTTGCAACACAAAGTTCAGCTATTGAGTTCTCTTTGTTCACATCACATGCTCAGAAAAGGGACAGCCAGCTGAATGTTGGCATCACACACACACACACACACACACTGCAGATGTATTTTAATTCATTCAACTGCTGTTTGGCATACATGAGGACATTGTTTTTCTGGTAGCTCTGTGAGGCTCCCATCCTCTCCTCTTCACTGTCTTCAACTCTCTCTTCTCTGATTCCTCGTCATGTGTCGCTGGTGTTGCGCACTGTCCCTCTGCATCTGGCATCCTTCTGTCCCCTCGGGGACCCTGGTGAGCCGCTGTCAGGTCACCCCATACGCATCAAAACATAGAATCAGGAACCAAAAAAAACTCACATTGAGTCCCCACCCAGCAGCCAGTGCTAAGTCTGTCACCTCTTGCACACACACACACGCACACATTCATGCACACACACACACACACACACACGTATGTGTTTGCATACATTTGGCTGCAGCACACTTCATTTAACACACAGAGATGCTGTGCTTTGTGCTCGTCTTCATGCTGGAAAACAAGGGATAGCATGGAAACTGTAAGAGCTGTGTTATCATGTATAGTCACACATGCTCCTGGCATGAAGACTGCCACTGGAATTGTTCATTGAACAGAAAGCACTAGCAATCTTTGTGTATAATAACATGAATACGAACACCTCCGTTTTATGCACCCCATTTTTGTCTATCTACACTTGACTATCGCTCTGCACCTCAAAGGATGATGAGTCCACAATTTCCAAGAATATAATGCATAAGCAGAACATTAGAAAATATTTGGTTTCTTTGTTTTTCTTTTATTGGTTGCGCTCGCTCCTACAAAAGGTTACCTCTGACCGGTAGGCTTTTTTGTTCTGTGACATGATCTTTTAGTCCAACTAAAGGACATACTCATCTAAAGGTAGTGGCAGGTCTGTAGTCTGCTATCAAATCTTGCTTTTAGTTGTGTGAATTGAATGCCTTTTTGTGTTCATCATTTCAGATCAAATAATATTCATTATTCTTTATATTATATATTATGATTATTATGATTATTATTATTATTATTAGTAGTAGTAGTAGTAGTAGTAGTAGTAGTAGTAGTAGTAGTAGTAGTAGTAGTAATGTGGTTGCAAAGCAAACACTATTATTAGTATTATTATTAGTACTGCAAATATGTAATCTCACAATGGGACATTCTTGGACAAATACATGTTGCATTTCAAATCAACAACAACATGTGCTGAACAAATATTTGTGAAAGATGCTGTTTGAGAATGCAAACAGACAATATTTATATAACAACAATAACAGGGTAATATTTAAAGTTAAATCCTCTGTAAAAAGTGTCCTATGCTTTTGTGAGCATTGCTTTCATACTAGCGTGATAAAGTTAATTTGGCTTTCTGGTTTTTCTAAGTGGGTACAATAAAAGCAATCTCTCTCCAAAGCCACTCAGAAGTGGAATGAAGGGACAAAAAGGTATAGAGAAAATCTGGGACACATCAGAATCCAAGCTGCCCCACTGCTAACCTTCCCTCATACAAACACAGCAGCCATTTCCTCCTGTCTCCCTGGAGTCCCTCATCCTTTGCTGAAGCACCAATTCGGTCGGCTGCAGCACAGGTAATGTGACGCGTGCCATTTCTATCCCTTTTCCCATTACCGTAAAACAATGTGTGATCCACAACAAGCCAATCAAAGGCTCCAAGCGGCTCTTTGTCCTCCCTCCCCCAAAAAAAAATCATTAAATACTTTCTTGACAGATATTTACAGATAGTAACCCACATTTTCAACACGGAAGCTTTCGCTGATATTTATGTGTTTGAGTTATGAACATAAGAGCAAGCTAAATATTTTCTACAAAATATATGTATATTTTTTACAAAATATATGTACATTTTCAATTTCATTAAATGTAGCACCAATGATTTACTGATTGTATTTGATTTTGTAAATTGAATCATCAAACAGCAGACATTTACTATCTAGAAAACAATTCAAATGTTGCAATGATCACAGATCACCATCTCCTAAAACCCATAAATATTGTTAATTTCTTATGAATATTTCTAAAATAGTGGTCCTGGTCCTCTTTTTAAATGTTTTTTTAAAGTGATAAATGTTAAACAAGATTAACATTGAACATTAAACAATTATGTCGAGTGTGGCCTAATAAATGTTGTATATTTTGCAACATCTCAAACAATACACAATTAAATACAATTTGTTTTTAATTTGATTACGTTTAATTTGAAATGTTATGGAACAATATTTGGCAATAAATGTTTGTATGATATTTACATTAATAATAGTGTGTTTGAGAGGCGTTATGAGGGCTGCAATAAAAATGCGATGTCTGTTAGCTCCTTGACACAGGCGGGTTATGTATACATTGAGGATTAAAAAATCTTGATTAGTTAGTCTCTTTTTTAAATAGATATAAAAATAAAACAACATACATTTTTGTTTGTTTTTCTCTTCTTTCATTGCAACGATCATCCACTGCCCTGCTAGCCATGAATCTTGTCACTCGTGTTTTTCATCAACTCATGCCCATGGAGCGTGTGGTACGTCCTAGAGAATCATTGAGGCGAATGCAATAGCCACACACACACATACACTGACAAATACACACACACACACACACAAACACGCAGCAAACACACATGAACACGCAACAAAAACCTGCTTGTCCATCCACTATATAACTCAACCTCTATCTCATAAAATCAAGCCAGAGATGTGTTTTTCGCCAAATTATTCTTTCAAGGTTAGTTAAATAAACAGCCAAAAAGTGGAACAATATGTGCACTAGACAAAGCACATCTTGGGCTTCAGTAGCTATGTGTTTTTTTCCCTCCCCCAAACAAAGTGCTCTGTGAAACATGCAATAATTTGCTAGGAGGAAATCCATGTTCTCTTGTGAACGCTGAAGAGGAGGCTGCTGTGTGTCTGCACTACGCCGTTTTCTAACATGGCAGAAGCCAGTTCCTATATATCAACACTATGTCTCTCTGTGAATCTACTGCTCTGCCCCCTTGTCAGCTGATAGCTCCAGTTGTTGTTCACATGTGTGCCATGCCATGTTCTTTGGCATAATTTCCATTCTTCCTGCTGCTTCTCGGTTACTTTGTTCCTCTACGTTGAACTTGGCGTTGGTCCGTGCTCATGTTCCATGCTGTAGGCTGTAGGGGACAAATAGGATATTACCCCACCCTCCAATAGAGTGATGGCGTAGCAGACAGCTGTCATTTTTCATTAGCTGTGGCCTATTTCTCTCATGTGTTTTTATTTATTTTTATTGTTTGAAAGCTAGATGTGCATTGCATGCATTTTTTTTTCTGCATATGAACTTTAATGTAGAGAAGAGGGGGGGGGGGGGTGGGCTCTTCTCTCAGAACCCACTTTCTGAGCATTAAATAGTCACCTTATTCATGCCGTGTTAATTGCCCTAATTACCACTTTATCTAGGGTGTGATTAAGGCAATTAGTGTTGTATTAAATAAAAAATAGCTTTTCTTGTCAGACAGGAAGAAATCCCCTTGATTAGTTAATTATATTAATTACACCCGTTGTTAGATCAGGTATAATTGTGACTATTCCCACCTGTAATTTAGTGTCTCACACCCTCATGACAAATCATCTTAAATGAAGACGTGCGTGTTTTGTCTTCATTAGATGATTAATTAGCTAAGACACCTTACAGTTTAGATGTGAAATGTCTTCCCACATCTCAGTATGTGTTTCTCTCGTGACATCAATACGTAATATGCTACATCTCTACAATGTTGTCTATGACTATGTCTCAATGGTAATGCTTAAGTATGGACTTTTGGTCAAATTGGCACCCTTTTCTTCCTTCAAAATCAAAAGATATAGACTTATTCTTTTCTCTTTGATGTAAATGCATGCCAATGTTCCAAGTTTGTATTTAACTTTCTTAGTCTAATCATTAATCAAGCATGTCACAGAGAGAGGGAGAGGGTGGGCGCTGTAGAAACTGTAGTTTGAATAATGCCATGAACAGAATAAAATGTGAGCAATCAGTACAGTTAACCTTTAGTGGAACTTAACCATTTATAAAATCATAACTTTGATATGGGATGCAGCTAGAAATTCTAGCAATGTGCTGAAACTCTGAAGATTGCTGGCAGACTCGTCTGTCTGTGTCCGTGCATCCCTATCTTTACAGTCTCCTCTCTCCATCTCTGCTCTTTCTCCCCATTCGCAGATGGAGGCTGCAGTCAGTTTGAGTCTGTCACTACCTGTGAAATTGTATTCCAGGCAAGATGGATCCTTTCTCTTATGTTCATGATACCCAGGGAAGCACAGTCACCTCCAAAGCCATTTAATGTGGTTGGTGTAGAGGAAAACAGACACAAACACACACACAAGCATGCGCGCTCACGCACACAAACGCACACACACACACACACACACACACACACACACACACACACACACACACACACACACACACACACACACACACACACACACACACACACACACATGTGGATGCACACACACATTTAATGTACACAAACACATATATATACAGTATATTGCTTACTGACATTCACATGCACCTTTACACACACGCATACACACACACCGCCATTTATTTTGCCACCACAACGATGCATGGCTGGTGTTGATGACGAGGAGTGGAAGTGTGCCATGCATTACTACACAGTTCTGCCATGTTGCACACCTCCTCTGGCTCCTCATCGAGAACATGGACGCTCATCGTCTCTAGCATTCTGTAACCAGAATATTTTTGGATGTACGCTCGTGAACAGCACAACAACACAACAACAACTCCATTTGACTCCATGTGTCGGCTTGGACAGCGCGTGATGCCGTGGTGTCTGCTGTGCTGTATGTGTTCTGCCTGATGTCCTGTAACACGTGCAGTAGTCCGTGGTTCTGGGGACACCACATCCATCCGGTGCAGTAACGGAGGTTCCCCCTGCAGAGTGGCCCTGAGTGGAACCTGTGCTCTGCAACCTGTGGGCAGCAGCTCCTGTACGTCGCTATAGGGGACCGTGCAGCGTCACGGCTGCTCACATGAGCAGCCTCGGCGCATGGGAGAAACATGGGAGAAAGGGTGCGTTTGTCAAGGTATGTTTGTGTGAGATTGTGAGTGTGTGTGTGTGTGTGTGTGTGTGTGTGCGTGCCTGCCTGCCTTTGTGTGTGTGTATTTTCCCTGGAGGGGGGGGGGTGGACAAGGGACCTCTCACACTGGAATGGGGAGACTCCAGTAGACTGCATCAGAAATAAACTAGATTAATACAACAAACACAGATGGCTGGGATGTAGGTCTCACTCCATCCATCCCCCCCCACCACGGACTAAAATCAGCCAGAGATGGATCCCCACGAGTCAGTGTGTGTGTGTGTGTGTGTGTGTGAGAGAGAGGGGGGGGGGGGGGGGGGGGTGCTGGTAAATTTAGGTTGTGTTTTCCCTTTTTGCGCCAAACTTTTTTGAACAAGGCCAACAGGGCCTCCCCAAGTGAATGGGTCTCCTAATTGTGTTCCCTGCACAGTCCCAGACTCTTCAATCCACCCGCTTCCCTTTCCGCCAAACTCTTTGTATTGTTCTACACATGGGCAGACACACCTATTAGTATTGTTCTGAGCAGACACACTACTGTATAGTAGTATTGTATATTAGTATTGTTCTGAGCAGACACACTACTGTATAGTAGTATTGTATATTAGTATTGTTCTGAGCAGACACACTACTGTATAGTAGTATTGTATATTAGTATTGTTCTACAGACAGCAGACACTACTGTATAGTAGTATTGTATATTAGTATTGTTCTACAGACAGCATACTGTATAGTAGTATTGTATATTAGTATTGTTCTACAGACAGCAGGCACACAGCATATTCAGCAGGTCTCTATGAGTGCTCTTCACCATGTGTTTCTGTACTTTTTCTTCTTCTTCTGTTTATTAAAAAGTGGGGAGGGGGGGGGGGGGCGGGCTGTTGAAATGGGGGGGGGGGGGGGGTTCTGTATCACAGTTGGGAAGAGTTTGTTTTTGGTGTGTAATCCTGTGCTAGACTCAGCATCAGATCTTTTAAGGAGCTGTGTAAAACCAGTATGTTTTTCTTGTCTTTATGTCTCTTTTTTTTCTTTCTTTTTTTTTTTTTTTTGGGGGGGGGGGGGGGGGGGGGGGTGCACCACAAAAATGATGATAGCACATTGTATTTTTTTTTTTTTTAGCTCTCTCACCCTCAAGGCAAAATGTAGAAGTCTGCTCAGTGGCATTACCTCTTCCTCTTGCTAGAGACTAACCCCCTCAAAGGATGCTGAAGTCTGCAGAGAGGGGATGCCTATGAGCTGAAATAAGGGGGTGGGGGGGTTGGGGGTGTAGCATAGAGAGGAAGGAGGCAGGGGAAGGGGAGGGGAATCTTTCGGTGTTGGATTCAAAGAGAGAGAGAAAAAAAAGCCACCCCCCCCCCCACCCCCCGATATTTGTAGAACATTTAGCTTTGACCCTCCCTTGCCTTCCCTATTCTCCCTCCGCCCATAAACACACACACACAGACTCACACACACACACACACACACACACACACACACACACACACACACACACAGACACACACACACACACACACACACACACACACACAGACTCACACACACACACACACACACACACACACACACACATACGGACACTCAGAGTCCAGCAGATTTCCAGGATATCACTCTAGCAAGCCTCTAAATATATCTTCTGCACTAGAGAGATGGTTAAAAATATATATCATATAATATCAAATATATATCAATATAGATATTTACATCTTTAGCAGTGTATATAGTGTCTGTTCACATGGTCACAACAGGCACACACAGGGCAGAAGGGGGGGGGGGGGGGAGAGAGAGAGAGAGAGAGAGAGAGAGAGACGAGAGAGACAGAGAGACAGAGAGAGAGAGACAGAGAGAGAGAGAGAGAGAGAGAGAGAGAGAAGGGAAAAGAGAAAGCCAAAGAAAAAGAAACAAGGGCAAGCTCTATTTGTTAGTGCCATGTTCAGTGGAAGCAAAAAAACAAAAGCAAAAAAATAGCCATTGAGGTTGGTGAACATGAGGGCTTGAAGCAGAACCTCCACCATGTTTCACATTGGTGGTGGTGAACAAGTGCAAACGTGCTCCAGCCCAGGTCCTGGGCAGAGCCCTTACTTGTGCTGAGCACACTGGAGGAGACACAGGGGTAAGTTGTGGGCTTCTTTTTGCCTCTCTCTCTCTCTCTGTCTCTCTCTCTGTCTCTCTCTCTCTCTGTCTCTGTGTCTCTCTCACACTCTCTCTGTCGCTCTCTCTGTCGCTCTCTCTGTTGCTCGCTCTCTCTCTCTCTCTCTCTCTCTCTCTCTCTCTCTCTCTCTCTCTCTCTCTTTAAGCTGCTGATTGTGATTCTGCTGATTGATTGGTTGGAGGCTGTGGATTATCACGGGCCGCTCGCCACCAGCTTCCTCATGATGAGGGGAGAGAGAGACGAGAGAGGAGGGGGAGGGAGGGAGGGAGGGGTGCAAATTAGATGAGCACAGGGGGAGTGCTCGCATCACCACATCTCACTACGTCTCTGTGTGTTATCGCTGCCTTGTGTTTATTCCACCATTGCGTGTGGATGCTATATACATATAACATGAAAATTGTGTGTATTCTTTTGTAATGTTCAAAGGTGATCACCTTGTCGTTTGGCAGCGGTGGTATTGTGTTGTTGTTGTTGTGCGGTCCGGCACACGTCGGCTCGCTGGGCTTTGGTTGGCTTAGTGTCGGACGCGTGCCGGTGAGGCGTCGCCGGGCGGCTGCGTCTGATGAGGGAGAGCCCAGCTGCCTGCCAGGCAGAGCGAGAGGGAGAGAGAGAGAAAGAGGGGGGCCTTTTTGTGAATATGCAGATGAGGGGCATGTAGAGGAGCGTGAGGAAGGGGAGGAGGGAGGAGGTGGGGGGGGTCTGTGAGTGTGCCACACGCTCTTCTGTTTACATGTCCCCTATAGGGAGTCTGATCCTTAACAGACTGCCGGTGTTTGGTGTGATGTCGCAGACGCTTTGTTTTGGTTGTCGCTGGCTAAGATGGAGGAAAAAAAAGAGGGTATTGTGTGTGTGTGTGTGTGTGTGTGTGTGGGGGGGGGGGGTGTAAAAAAAGGGGAGGGGAATAGAGGCGGTTAAAAAGAAAAATACAGTTTTAAAGAGAGCAGGAAGCCGAAATGGTAGAGGAGCTTTGGGGCATATTTTCACCCCATTGAGAAGACGTGATGATTGGTGTTTGCCCCCCCCCCCCCCTCCCCCTAACGTTTTTCTAATCCATTTGCATGTCAAAGCAGCGGAGGCCACTGTGCAGATTAGTATGAGATGACATAATGATGTAATGAATTAAATGCCCCTTTTTAAGCAGCACGCGTGGCTCTGGCAGGGGGTACAGCAGCACCAACACAAAGATCCATCCATCCATCCATGTTTACGTACTGCTATACATTTTCCTCATTTAATTCATTTTTTTAAATTATTTGGGTTTTTCAATTATCCCAAATGTTGGGATATTTGATTTCAGAATTATAGTTATACGTTGCCAGATTCGATCCTATTTAATGTTTTTGCATCAGATGGATATATTTATTTTTTGGTGTATACAGTTGGCCTTTAGAAATACAGCCTTTAGAAATACAGCCTTTAGAAATGCAGCAAATTAAGCATTTTATTTAGTTTTTGTTATTCCCGTCTTTGCATTAAATAAATGCTTAACTGTAAGATATATTTTTTAGGCTGACTTGTAACATAAATCCCCATTTTTAATAATTAAAGATAGTTATTTTTTTTACTATTATCATTATTAAATAACTGCTATTTTACTAACCTGTATACAAATTTGAAATTATTTCCTGTGTGGAGCTGAATGCATACATTTAACTGAATCTCTATTTATGGCTTTCTTTACCTCAGTCATTTTTATGTAGTTTATTTTTACATTGTTTTTAACATCATTTGTGTTTTTTAATTATTTTTTTTAATACATGGTGCATTTCCTATGGCTGCATTGACTTGACAAATGACTAGTGTAAGGATGTATGGATATCACTGAGTGTTAGTAGTGTATTGTATGACACATTATGAAGCTGCAAGGATCAGAGAAACACCTACTGTGGGACATGGGCATGTCACTGTCACACATGCCAGTGTCACACGCACAGTCACCTGGCACTATTGGTGTGGCTGCTTTACAGAAGAGTTGGGCAGGCAGAAGGCCTGTTGCCAAGATAGACATGTCCCTCATAGTACTGCACTGTGTATTTAAACTTATTCACAAGCAGCCTATTGATCTGAAGAGACGACAGAGGTCTACCTTCCGCTTACCCAGTGGTTCCTTCTCTAGTTGGTCTTCCTGTTGAAGGGAATTGACTCCATTGACATGAAAATCAATAGATGAGGAAGACATCACAGTGGATTTCCATGTCATTCGTGTATTGATTGTACTTGGATAAACATGTGTTGAATGATTATCAAATTAACATACAATTTGTACACTGTTGTTGAAGTAACGTTAGAAAAAAAGAAAAAAAAATACATAGTATAGTAAAATTTCTATATATTAAAGTGAAAATGCTACATATTATAATGGAAATACACCCAAAGATATATTTAAATTATAATTGGTTAAAAGCATAAAAGGTTCTCACCTTGTGGAAAAAATTGAATCTTCTGATGTCTATTGCACATCATCTAAAATGGAGGTTAGAAAATGCGTACATATATATCTTGTTTATGGGACTGAGCCTTTCTCCCCCCTGAGCTGTGTCCGGGCGGGTGTGTCCGGGCGGGTGTGTCCGCGTGGAGTCAGCTGGCGGGGGCAGGGGGGGGTAATGAGTATGCACTCTGACAGCTGGGATAAAGTATATGGATGTGTTGGGTGGGAGTAATCAGCTGCAGGACCATGGGGGTGCAGGGGGCTGATGTGAGGCTTTATGACTGCACCGCTCACACATGCATGCACACACGCATGCACTCTCCCTCACAAATACCGACAACACAGACACAGACCCACCCACACACACACACACACACACACACACACACACACACACACACACACACACGTACGTATGTACATACATACATACATACATGCATGCATACATGCATACATACATACATACATACATACATACTGTACATACATATATGCGTATGTACATACATATGTACGTACATACATACATATGTACGTACGTACATATGTATGTATGTACATACGTACATACGTATGTACATACATACATATGTACATACATACATATGAAGCTGATGGTAGTCTTTAGGGGCTGTCGTAACCTAACCCTGAAGTGCAGACCATCCTAAACTACACATAGCTTTTCAGCTGGGATATTTTATTTTTATTATTTTTTAAAATAAGGTGGTTTTGGGTTGTATTTATATGGTAAGAGTAGAATATGGTATCTTCTAAAAATGAATACATCAATGTTGTTACGCATCTATGATGTATATACATACAAAAAATGAGCCATGCAGAATCGAGTATCAGGTTGTTAAACGGCAGATTAAGCTAAATATTGACACTGTGGTATATTAAATAAATGCTTTTCCAATATTGCAGTAAAAGTGAATAATGTTGTATCATCCATCCAGTTTGGTGTGGACCAGTTGTAACTGGTTTACCGAAAAAGGTTTGCTGTGTTACAGACCACATCTCAAGTCAAGTTTTTGGAGTCTGTGGTTATACCACTTCAGTAATAATTGATATGAAGTAGGCCCTGTAGGCCACTTTAATTAAACACACTATTAGATGCAAAAATGGAAAATAAATGATTGACAACGCAAAAAGAAAATATTGCTTTAATTTGATTCTGATATTTTATGTAATATATATATATATATATATATATATATATATATATATATATATATATATATATATATAGGGCTGGGTAATATATCAATATTATATCTAGATTTTGGATATCGTAATATCGTGATATGGCATAAGTGTTGTCTTTTCCTGGTTTCAAAGGCTGCGTTCCAGTAAAGTGATGAAAAAATTAGAAAATACTCTTTTCATTTGTCAAGTATTCAATTCACACACGAGTATACAAAAATAGGCTTTACCATGTGGTTATTTTATATAGACTTTATTTATTGAATTACCAGAGTATATATATTGTGATATCATTATCAAGATATTAAATTACCTATATTGGGATACAATATTTGGGCCGTATCGCCCAGCCCTGATATATATAAATATAAATCTTTACACACACACACACACACACACACACACACACACACACACACACACACACAGAAACAGTGTGCCTGTGTGTGCACTTTTGTAAGTGAGTTGAGGTGGGACTGGGGGTATTGGTACATAGTTTAAACATGTCCACTAATGTGTTAAAAGCTGTGTAATGCAGGTCAAATTCTGTGTGTAAGGGATGTGTGTGTGTGCCCGTACTGCCCCCCCCCCCCCCCCCCCTCTCCCAGCTTCTTTCGAGCCAATGGGGGAAAAAGGCGGGAAAAGCAGATTATTAGTATTGATCCACCCAGGGGGATCATTAGGCATCACTATCAATTCACAGCTCCTAGCACACAGCACCAGTCCACACAGACATTGCCAATTTGTCCCTATTAGAGGGCCCAGTTTGTGGGTGTCTGCCGTGATGGAGGCTGCTCAGGGCACCTCTGGAGAGCAGCCAGGTTGGCCTAGGCTCTGCTCCACCAGGCGCACAGTACTAGGTCCTTCTGGCCAATGGAAACGCTCGGTCCCCATGTTGACTGACTGGAGACAGTCTCATTGTTAACGACTTCGGTCTTTGACTTTTGAGTTGAGTCAACCTCAGAAGTTCTTTCTTTTCGTTAACAGTGTATGAAGGCTAATTGTTTGGCAGACAAGCAGATGAATGCAACATCAGATTCATCAAAAGTTTGTAGAAGAGAATGAGAATTGTGTATCTTTGTACTCTCTTCTGGTTAGTTGTATCCTCCACATCCTGATATTATTTAAGCAAAAGCAAGCTTAAGCTAAGCATCATTTTTGTGAGAATAGAAGACTTGTTGAGACTTATCCTGTCAGCTACACTTATCTCTGTTAGTGCGCCGTTCTTTGGGTTAAAACCTGTGATGTCTTAGATTCTGGTGCTGGGGGAGGCCATTGTTGCCACTCATTTGCTCAAGAGAATAGACTGTTGTCCTACATAACCCTGACATATTATTGGTTCATTCTATTTCCTCCATTTTTTAAATTCAAATTTGAATTCTATACAATCATCACAAGATGAATATAACCAGTTGTTTTGCATTTATGACACATAGATGCATTGCATTGCAATTTTTAATTGCTTTATAATATAAACAACAATATTTAGTCAGGTCAGGTGTTGCGACTTGAAAAATAATGTGTGTGTGAGTGTGTGTGTGTGTGTTTCTGTGTGTGTGTCTGGAGTTAAAGGTGAAATGTAAAAAACAATCCATCTGGCCTATTGCTTTCTTTCCTGCCTTTTTGAACCGTTTTCCGGGTGGCTTTTGCTTGTAACTGTACTCTGATCTAGCAACACGTTGCTCTTCAACCTGAGTTTTTTATTTTTTTGAATATGAATATCAAAGTGTTGTGGTGGTAATCACTTCAGCCTGCTGGTCCATATGGTGGCAGCTCCCTCCAAGTAACATCACCGTTTTAACACATCCTTCCTCATAGGACCGCTGTCACTTTCCCCACACTTGGCCAATGACCACACCAGTGACATGGAGCCTTTGCATTTTAACCATGGCTTTTCATTTAGTCACACCTCATCAAATAGAAAGCCAAAGGAAAATATTAGCAATTGTAATAATGAGAGTTTTTTTTTTCTTTCTTCCTAAATGTAATCCAGTACTCTGTAGACTGTAAAGGGGGAAAACACAAAAGGCAAATATTTTAGCATGGATGTTTCTTTAAATGGAATAAAAAACACTTTCTGGAACAAATATTGCTGTGCAGTTGCCAAGAGAGGGCAGTGTGGCCTGCCTGGGAGAGGGGCTATGGCTGTAATGCATTGTTGGAACATAGTGATCCCTGAACAAAAGCAAGCAGAGACATGCACAGAACACACACAGCACACACACACACACACACACACACACACACACACACACACACACACACACACACACACACACACACACACACACACACACACACACACCGCAGCATATATGATGTAGATCGATGGGGTGGTAGTATAGTAGTGTATAGCCTTTTGTCTTTTTCCTTCCAAGGTGCTCTGCAGAAAGCCGTCTGTTCTTAAGTGTGCCATGAATGCCTATAGCTAACGGTCTTCTAGCGCGCGGGCTCTCAGTTCATTAATTGAAGTTTGTCCTGCTAGAATAAATACCTTTCTAGTCGAATCGCTTTCCCAACATGCTACATGGTTTAAATAAATGGAATTACAAAAACCCAATGTCCAATAAAGGCATCCTGGGATGTAGCATTCATCAGTCATGGGGGAATTAGTGCAAATATCCTTGATGTGGCATGGCTTCCGATACAGCAGTAATGCATTACAGAAGGTAAAATAGATCTCAAATGTAAGCTGAAGGACATCTGTTAAATTAAAAGAAGTACATGGTTGTGATGCATGTGTGTATGCTATCGTCTGTGTTTTTATTTAGTGGTGCAGCAGAGGCAGACTGTCTCGACGTAATCAAATTGAAACAGGAGTCATTCCTGTTCCTTTAAAAACCCACAAATGAAAAAAAAGAGGTTGCTTAGACCCCCCCCCCCTCCCCCCGTGGATATTTCCCCACAGGATGACTCCCAACATCTCACTGCGCCTTGCAGAAGTGGAACATCTCTGTTAATATGTTTGCATCATCTTGTGTGTGTTTGGTTATCATCAAATGTATGAGTGTGTTTGTGCATTTGCGTGTGTCTGTTGGGTTTGTGTGTGTGAGGGCGGGGGGGGGGCGGGGTGGAGAGAAAAGCGGGAGAGAGAGGGGAGATGGATGAGGTTCTGTGGTTGTTTTTTTTTGTGTTTTAATTATCCACTTGGTCTGTCATTGACTCGTAGCTGGCTATCTCCTTCCTGGCTTTAACCCCTGTCTCCTGACTTGTGCTCTATACAGCCTTTATCCTTAAAGGAATAATAAAGGGCTATAACACTTTGACATTATTGTAAAATGTCTAACATCAATTTCCTATTCATTCAAGGGTTTATTTTTCCGATATGTGTAATGTTGTACTTTATCGTTATTTGCAATTTGTCACTGGCTGTCGTGTTAGGCTTCCCACGACCTGCTCCAGTGTGCTATTTTCCTACATTACCAAGAATGTCGCGCTACCCCCTCTCAACATCAAGAGGCAACATTCTGTAAATCAAATGTATTATAATGATATAATGTTTTGTATGTGTATAATAACGTGTATAATTGTGATATGATGTATAACAGGCAGTATACTATGTTACAATATGCCACACGGGCCATCAAATTTTGGCTGTCCCCTCGTGACAATGGCTCACGGGATTAGAGAGCTGGTGACTCGGCTGGGAGAGCTAGCCTGGCAACCCTAATGTTAGTCGTGGTTGAGCTTGCCGCGGCTAACTTTAGCTTAGCCAGTGGTGCATTGTAGAACACTCAATGGCAGTTTTCCGGTGCTGGATTTCGATGGTGTGAAAAAGTCAAAGAAACCTTTCACAGAGTTCAATACTTTGGTTAACATTTTGGTATGCAGCTATTGCTGAGGCTAGCAGGTTTATGCTCAAAGAAATAAGGAATATCCAATGAATCGCTGCCCGACCGCATGTTGAAACCTAGATGCATCGGCCATATCTGTGCTCCCCGCTGCCAGAACAGACCAAATCAGTCGGGTTAACAGTGACTACCAGGCTGTTCCCTCTTCGAACAAGGCTATGCCTCCGCAGCTGTACGGAGATCATGGCCACGCCCCAAACCCGCGAAGCCGAAGTGCATTCTGGATTTACGAGGCCGCTGGCCCGGCAGAAATGTGTGTCCTGTTACTAAATTACTGATTTCTCTCCATAGGAACATTGCAAAAATGTAATATGCAGTGATTCTAAGACAGAACCCCTGAGTTGTTGAATGAAACTAAAATCTGATACTTATGGTTGATGCTACAGCCATTTTGAAAACATACTCTCCTATTAAACCCCATTGTAACTACTGCAGCAATGTCTCCGTGTGACGTAGTAGCACATACAGAAATTGAGTTTAGTCCTGGCAAAGTGAAATTCTACGCAAAGCGGTAAAATAGGACCTGGGATGCGTTGTACATTGCTGATAGACATATCTTAAAGATGTCACAGTGTTTTAGGCTGTAGTTTATATTTAAGGCTTCAATTCTCAGGCCAAGCCAAAAAACAGTAACTATGCCATACTTTGCCATTAATTTCCCCATTGATATACTGTATAGGCGGATATCCTTTGTAGGGGCCTAGCAGAGTATCCCCAGTCAGTGACCCCAGTGAGGCCTATGGTTAGTGGAGTGCATTAGGACAGAAGTCCACAGTCCACAGCTTCCTAAATGAGCACAGTGAAGGAGGGTATTTGAGCAAGATTGTCCCCTTTCCCTTCCCCTTCCTTTCCTCTTTCTTCCTTTTTTTGCGAGAAGAGAATATCATTGAAATGCCAAGCGTTCCAGCACCATCGTATCGCTGACAACACTATTGGCTGAGGAATGGACAGATATCACTTTGGTCACATGACCTCCTCCAAATGCCCTGTGGGGAAGAGGCATCTACACGTTCCACACGTTAGACCACATTGTTGTTTTTCTAATTGAGCATGCATATTTTCAAAATGCTGTTTTTTTTACGACTATTAAAAAATATATTGCCTGAGTAGGAAAATATAATACAATTAATTAATTGTAGGAAATCAATTTATTTACATGTTTGGACAATATATATTTATTAAACCTTGTTTTAAATATGCCAACTCACAAGCAAATCTCCAAATTATATTCAGCCACATAAATTAACTGTAAACAAACAAATGCACAGAAACAATATTGTATTTTCTAATTATTTGATGTCGAAATTATTAAAAATAATTTTTTTAGCATCATCAGAACATACATAGCTAGTGTGCAGCAGTTACTGTATGTGCACACTTACTCATATTCTCTGCAATATCCTGGACCCGGCATGTATCTCCATGACAACATGGTTTGATGTGGCTGGCTTCCCTTCCTGACATTTGGGGCGGCTTGTGAATTGCCTTTCCTTCTCCTTCAGTCAGCGTGTCACATGGAAAAAAAAGGTGTTGGCGGTGGTGCCGGGAGGGGGGGGGGGGGGTAATATGAAGAATCTAATGGGCGTCTGGTCTGATTGTCCTCAGCCATGGCAGCAGAGACAAAGCAGATGAATTGCGCAATGTATTCCAAGAGATGGGAGACAAGTGCATGTCAGCAGCCCCTCCATCTTCCATTCACCCACCCCCCCCCCCCCCTCCCCTCCCAAGGATCCCCCCCGCCCGTCTCCTCCCCCCCATCCCAAGGATCTCTCTCTCTCTCTCCTCCTTTTTCTTTCCTCCCCCCTCCCCCCACCCAAGGATCTCTCTCTATCCCATCTTCCTTCCATCCGCCCCCCTCACCCCACCCACCCGACCCGAGGATCTCCATCTCCCCATCTCTCCTCTGCTTTTTGTCTGACAGTCTGAAAAAAAGCCGACTTGACAGCAATGCTTTGTTTGAGCAAAACATAAAAAAACAGAAATGCTGTTTTTTTGTGTGTTTTTTAAAACTTTTTTCTCGCCGCTTTCATTACATATTTGAGGAAATGTGCAAGGAGTTGGACGCATATTAATTGTGAACACCGCATGACAAATATGTATGCTCTTCGTCACAGAGCAAACATCAAGAACATTTGACTCTCTCTTTCCAAAATGTTTGAATAAACAACTCTAAACTAAAGAACACAAATATACAAAGATGAAGCTAAAGGTTTTCATTAAATCTATACCAGAGAGAAATTCAGTTAATTCATTGTGATGGATTTCTTTTACCTCCTGAATGTTGTTTGTCACTTACTCCAATGATGTGTACTTCTTTGGATGAAAATATGTATTCATTTGTCACTTCTCACTGTGTTTGAGCTTAGCTAGGCTCACACACGCACGCACACACACGCACGCACACACACACACACACACACACACACACACACACACACACACACACACACACACACACACACACACACACACACACACACACACACACACACACACACACACACACCATTTCAACCGATGTCCTGTTATCTCGTAGCAACACAGAGGTTCTGTATGCCACCTTTGAACCGTGAGGTGCAGTTAATTCAGTAGCCGCTGGTTTTGTGTGCGATAGGAGTATAGACACACACACACACACACACACACACACACCTCTTCCCAGCCCCAATGCCTACAATGAGGTGAATGATTCACTGATAGTGCGGGCTAGTGAAGTAGAGGATGATTTTAAATGTGAGACAGTCCTATCTTTGCTGATGTGTTTTAGACAGCTGCTGGGCCTTTCACAAAGTGTCCAAGATGAAATGGTGAGGTGGGGAACAAAATGCATATACACCTCCAATAAAGCACATTTATAAAAAGGAAGAATGCTTTACAGTTAACAAACAAAATGTTTTCATACTAACAATGAATTATAACATGTCGATTCATTTATGAAATATAAAACTGTAAGAGGAAGCTTTTCAAGTCACTACTTATATTGGGCAAACGAACCCCCCCCCCCCCCCCCCCCCACACACACACGCACACACACACACATACTTTTTGTTTAGTGTTGACCGCATGTATTATTCATGTTTACATCAGTCCGTATTCTAACATGAATAATGCAGGAGGTATCAGAGGAGAGGAGGAGGCGGAGGAGGAGGGATGTGAGAGAGGGCCACCGACACAGCATGTGTCCTTGGCTCTGCTCTGCTCCTGCACACACCTCGTTGTGAAGCAGGTGGGGAGGTGGGTGCACATTGTAAGGGGTTGGAAGAGGGTGTGCGACTCCGGGTCCTGCTCTCTCCCGCCCCCCCCTCGGAGCTTCTCTGCCTGCTTGCTGCCCGCTTGCTGCCTGCCTACCTGGCTGCCTGGCTGCTGCTACCTCGTCAGATTTAATAACACTGTATAAATCAAAAGTCTCCTGTCAACCACCACAGCCTTCATTAAATTCAAATGTGAGACGGGTCTCTTTGGATTCAATTTTAATAAAACCGGGTAA
This sequence comes from Merluccius polli, assembly GCA_030340625.1. Taxonomy (NCBI): domain Eukaryota; kingdom Metazoa; phylum Chordata; class Actinopteri; order Gadiformes; family Merlucciidae; genus Merluccius; species Merluccius polli. The sequence continues at coordinate 199,933 of JAOPHQ010002288.1, forward strand.
TCAAATGTGGGTTTAAAATGGGTCATCATTTCACAGTCCCAGAGATGTCCAGTCAGCCTGCATTTGTTGCATATAAATACATAGTAATACGTATACATATAGATATATATATAGATAGATATAGTATAGATATACATACAGTAATACGATATACAAAGGCATATTGCAGCCGATATGTTGCATATGCATGCAACATATTTACTCCAATGCCTTTATTTGTTACAGGCACAAAGTCACCAAAGGTTTTGGCATCAGCATTTATTTTTAAATATGTTGACACCCCGTCAATGGAAAACTTATTTGATGCTTTTATTGTATTACTTAGAACTTTGGAAATCGATACTATGGCTTGGATGATACACTTGTTTTTATTTAGTATTTATTTTTGTATCAATATAAGGATAACCTGCAAGCACGCATGCCTACAGTCATGCGTTGGCGCATGCAACACATGCACGCGCACACACACACACACACACACACACACACACACACACACACACACACACACACACACACACACACACACACACACACACACACACACACACACAGCACTATAGTGTTTGTTCATCTATTTCTTTTTATTTTGTATTTATATTGTATGGAGGTACCCAGTAGTATGTCTTGTCTGTCCCATTTGATATCAGTAGGTGTTTAGCTATACTGAGGTTCTGTTTTGTACTGGCTTAATATGTACAGTACAGAATAGAGCGTCCTTAAGTGTGTACCATGTTCAGTGCTGTGTAAAGATAAAGAATGGAATGAAAATGCAATGAAATGAAAACATACAGCTTGCTAGCAGAAGAGGGCACTAAGAGTCACTGGTGTGTCTCTCTTCGTATTCCCTACCTTAGAATTTGCTTCTGCGCTTCACTTTCTTCTATCCTTTATTTCTTCTTTTCTGCAAAACTACTCATATATTTATTTTATATATATTTGTTTTACAAATAGCTCACATCAGTTCAGATCAACACATTTGATGAAATGTAATCTATGTTTACATGGAATTATGAAAGGATATTCAGAAAGTGTTTTGATTAACATTAGATTATTTATATTTTCATCAAGACTGAGTCATTTGCATTCCAAATTTGTAATTATATATATATTTTTTAATTTAATTTCAGATTTAATTTCACAATACAGCTGTGTCCAGATCCTGTCTATTTTGTATTGCTTGGATGTCCAATATTATTGGATTATCAATATTAATTTGTAACTATATTCTTGTATCTGGACAAATATATGATTTATACAATTTTAGATGTTTTGTTTTCATTTTGGACAAATATATTTGACATTTTGTTTTATAGAAGAGAGGATGCTTTTTTCGCTTTTTTTTTCTTTTTTCTTTTTTGGACATCTCATGCCCAATGAGGAGTAGTTCCCTTAATCATTTGCCCTGATTGAAGCTTTTGGTAATCACAGCCATCATCACTACTACCGGAGCGTGGTGTCCTTCACATGCAGGTCAGACAAGTTCCCCTCGGTGCGTCTGTCTCCCGCTGCCCTCCCTGGCCTGCCATGTTAGCGCAGGCCCCTGCTGTTCCACCCTCTCCATCCATAAATCTTCATATGTGTTGGAGGGAAGGTGGAGAGGGTACCGACAACAATAACCACAGCTCCTCTCCATCAAAAGGGTTATCTGGCTCCCACAGGCTGGCTGACAGACTGCTCCCCAACATATATGAGAGAGAGAAAGAGAGAGAGAGAGACAGAGAGACAGAGAGAGAGAGAGAGATGTAAAAACAAATCAACACTCAACTTAGTGATGGACCATAGTGATATTTTTGGGGAATACGTAAGAGCAGGTTTCCGCATTACACATTGCGTGACTTCACATCTGCAAATGTGAAGTCCACCTTATATCATGTCTATCCCACTGACTTCACTACACATTGTGTTCACAAATATATTCTGGTGATAATGACAATACATTTCATAATGTACATCGATCTTGTTCTTCAAGCAATCCCTTGTTGTCATTAGAAACACTGTTGAGGTTAAGAGAAACAGATTTGTGTATGAGGGATGTAGGATTTTGCTTTGTTCAGAGCTAAGATGTTGGGGGGAAGGGGGGGGGGGGGGTCTATTCGTCAGCCTTGTATGAAAGTGTCAGGGAAGACAGGGCTGTAATGAATTGCCAGCCCTGAATTTTGCAAAGTTAAAAAGTAGGAATGAGGAGTAAACCCTTTGTTTATGTCACCGATCATCTTGAAATATTTACTATTCAGCGCCTCTCGGCTCCCTGTCTCCCTCCAGCGCGATAAAAAGATTGCAGGCTCCTCACTTCTTGCCTTGGCCCCATATAGCTCTGTCTGTCGCAGGAACAGTCATCATACCAAGCTAAAAGCTAAAAACATAAATACGCTGCTGGCTACATTTCTCCCTTTCTCTGGAAGTGTTCAAGAGGGTTCCTCTGGAACATTTGACCAGGTGTCTGTGACACTTTCAATATTTAGTTTCTGTGTGTTTGTGTGTTTAGTGGGTATATTTGTTTCTGTGTGTTTGTGTGTTTAGTGAGTGTATTTGCAGTTGGGTTAGGAAGGAACAAAAAACAACAACAGGTAGCTTGCCTATGATGCAGGTCTGTGTGGGCTTCTGCGTGGTCGCATGTTCGCGGTGTGTATGGTGTGAATAAAGACGAGTGGAAATTAAATTGGTTGCTGAATGAATTATGGAGTATATAGTGTAATCCTATTGTGTTTTTCTGACTGTTGGATAAATGGGATCCATGTGCAAAAGGTACAGCAACAGAACAAAAAACCTGCATTGTGTTTTTTTTGCCGTAATGTCAGGTATGAATTGCCTCCTGTTGCCTTGCAGGACTGATGCCTCTGAAATCCAGTATTTCTCTCCATTCTCTTTCAACAAAAAACATGTCCCCCAGCTAAGGTGCTCCTACACTGTTTTTACCATTGGTATTTCAAGAGAAAACAAAACTGTGAGGAGTAGCAGCCAAATACTGGATTTTGTTAAAGTGTCTATTGTCTGCTTTGCAAGGTACATTTGTATTGCACTAAAGCAGATTGTGGATTTTTTATATATAAATATGCTTTTTATTTTATCATCCACAGCATTTTTTGTTTTGTTTTGAATTACATGATTTAACTGTGGCTTAAATGATTTTCCTAAATGATGAAAAAACATATAAAGCAAAGCAGAGGCTATGCCATGAAGCAACACAAGTAATGAACAAGGCAAGGCCACGCGGATGCTTCCAAATTATCCTGTTGACCACTGGTTCCCTTACCAACACCATACGTCATATTGTTGACACTTGTCTGTTTATCCTTGTTCTTCTACTTGTTGTTGTTCTTCCTTCTTCCACCTCTCTTTCTTCATCTCATTCCCACAGCCGTGGTGGTGGTGGAGGCTCCTAACACATTCTCTATGTTGTGGAATAGGATTCAGCAGTGAAGTCAAACCCCAGGCTGTGATGCAGTCTCTCCGCGTCTCTGCCAGTCCTATTTGAAAGTCCTGTCAGTTTTTTTTGTTTTTATTTTATTATTTTCTTGCTTGGTAGGGCTTGGTAGGGAGGTGACTGGTATGGGGGAGGGGGGGAGGGGGTTATGTCAGGAGGGCTGATCATAAATATTAGGAGCTGCAGGGAGACAAAGGGGATAAAATGGAAAGGCTTGGCTGGACGAGGGGACCAGGCCATGTCATGTACCTCAGTCATTTTTCTTCTGCGCTTAGAACTCAGTCAGGGGTTTAATTGGAATCCAGACTTCAAAGAAACCCTCACCCCGTCCAACTGCAAAAAAAGAAAAGCCCCCCCCCCCCCCCCCCCCCCAGCTCCATCCCACCACCACCGACCCCCCCCTCCCCACCCACACCAGCTCCATCCCACCACCACCGACCCCCCCTCCCCCCACCCACACCAGCTCCATCCCACCACCACCGACCCCCCCCTCCCCCCCCCCACACCAGCTCCATCCCACCACCACCGACCCCCCCCTCCCCCACCCACACCAGCTCCATCCCACCACCACCGACCCCCCCCTCCCCCACCAGCTCCATCCCACCACCACCGCCCCCCCCCCCCCCACCCACACCAGCTCCATCCCACCACCACCATCACCACCACCACCGACCCCCCCCCCACCCACCCACCCACACCATCTCCATCCCACCACCACCACCCACACCAGTTACATCCCACCACCACCATCACCACCACCACCACCAACCCCCCCCAACCCACACCAGCTCCATTCCACCACCACTGACTTCCCCCCCCCAACCACACCAGCTCCATCCCACCACCACCACCTCTCCTCAGACTGGATCCACTGCACATGCTCTCAGACCGTGACCACTACAATATCACAGTGAAGATCATCATGCACAACACAAATGTGTGTCCCCATCACTTTTGGTACGTACCTGTTCCACAATAACAGATTGTGGGGAGTCCACCCTGTGACATCAAAGCTAATATTAGCATGGACCTACTGATATAACACATACCTAACATATACTAGAATATAGGAAGGAATATATTTTCTATTATGTATCGGTATATGTATAGCGGAAATAATGTCTGGCAGAAATGTATGTTATATGGGAATTCTATTCAGGACCACCCTACTACCCACTCAAAATGTTATCAATTATAAGATTATGTCCCCCTATTTGCGAATTGTTCAACAGTAGGGGGGGCTGAAAATTACAAAAAGACAAAAAGGCTGGTTTAATTTACTTGTCTTTCTTTAAAATATCTGTTTTTCTGTTTTTAAAAACAGCAGATAAACAAACTGTAAATGAAACATGTGCTCACATTTAGGTTGAACATACTGCGGGTCACTTTTTGACAACAAATCTAAATGGCAATTATCAGGCAAAAAAATAATACGCCTCATTATTATTCATCCTGCAGCGTATGCAGCTTGCTATCTTATTGGGAACTGTCATCTAACTAGATATGCTAAATTATTCTTGTTCCGCATTGTCTGGTATCTTTCTACCTAATTGGGGGAATTATGAATATGCAATACATTCTTGAAAATTAAAGTGAGCTAAAGTTAACTTTGTAATAGGCTAAGTCTGGTGAAAATGGGTTGAGGAAAACATGCTACAGCATAATTAATATTGGAACCACAGGAGTTGATATGCAGCAATATATACACCCATGTTATTAAGGCTTCTGCCTGCTTCTTTGCACTTACCTGGAAGATCATATCTTTCAAAGATATAATTATATGTAGGAAAGGGGGACCTATTTTCAGACTTCTAACAAATCACTTTTTCCATTACACCTGGTAAAGGTGTTAATAACCCCTTGTCTTTTTGATTTTGTCATATAAATTATAAAACACCTGTATCATTTGAAGTATAGTTAATAGGAGAATTTCAAATAACTGTGTAAAAAAGTGTATCCAATTAAAAAGAAAAAAAACCTTTAACTAAGGATGACACTGTGGCTGTTAAGTTTGATCAGTTTGATCATGTGTCCAAAAAACAAAAGCATATGAAGGACAAGACCAGCTCTGATGTTGGTTGGTGTCTCAACCAACATCAGAGAATAACAATTACTATGTTTCAGAGATACAATAATACAACAGGTTAGAAAAATAAATATATCATATTCTTTTGGAAAAATATCTCAGCCATTGATGCCATAAACCTAATCTTTAAATGCATGCAGGGAGATTGTGAACACAACTGGTGGTAGCATTGATGATGACTTCCTTACTTTGTTCATAAGTAAAGGTAAGTAGGTTTGGAATGACTTGCAGATCTTCACGGACACATTGTTTTATAATGTGTTACGTCCCTAAGGTGTAACAATGGTGTTTAATGTTCTCTGTGACAATACTATATACAATATTGAAACACTTAGGATACGGATAGGAACAGGGGAAGGGAAAGGACCGAAGGTGGTGGCAAATCAATTAACTTAATATAACAAAACCAGACTACCTACAGGATCTTATCTGGAAAGTAAATGAAACAAAAACTGTACTACACTGAACAACAAAAGGACAGCGGGTGGCATGCACCTCTAACCTCGTGTATTTAACCGCAAACAATTCCTATGTGATGCTAAATGTAAAGACTACCCCGAGTAAGTCTAGGACTTACCTAGTCCTTGCCCAAAAGGGAGAACTTAAAGGACAGGACTATAATCATACACGCTAGGTTGGTTAATTAAAGATCTGTATTACAGCACTCACGCTGTTCAGCAGTCAAAAGAGGGAGTTAAGCAGTCGAGAGGGAGAGAGAGCACATGGAAAAGGCAAACATTTATAGACGGTGTTGATTGTGATTGGCAGGCTTGAAGGGCAGCGACCAATCACCCAGGTGGCATGCTGTGGAATGCCGACCAATCATACGGGTGGATATGCAGAGGGAGAGCTCCTGAGAAAGAAAATGAGGGAAGGACAACAACAAAACAGAACAAGTGCAAGCTAGATGTACTGTATGTAACATAATGGATGCGATATACAAACGTAATAAGGTGCCTTGCTTAAAGATTACTTTCAAGTGATGTTTTCATTCTCTCTGACATGACACCTTCATATTCCCAAGAAGTTTGTTTCTTATCCTTTCTCCTATTCCATCATCTCTCCTTTCCTTTCCCAAGCCGAAGCAGGCAACTTCTGACACATCAAGGGCTTGAAAATGGGATGGGGAATAAAAAGGTAACGAGTGTCGAAAGGGGGAGAGAAATGGTAAGATATAATTATTAAAAAAAAAAGACAAAAAATGTGTGGTAAAAGCGTGGCTTCAGCCCAGCAGGACTTTGTCTTGAATGGACCAGCACTTTTAAGCTGTGCCAGTCGGTAGGTAGGACAGTGGGGGAGGCTGATGATACACACACGCAGACACGCACTGCACTTTAATCAAATATAAAAATACAGCCATACCTTCTCTACTCAATGCACCAAAGACAAGAGCGCAGTTATACTTGTGGAGGCAAAGAGGCGAGGACATTTCTACTGGGGGGTTGGTGACGTGGTGGTTGTGGGATGGTGGTGTGTTAGCTTTTATGATAATGGTGTCCTGTCAATGGCCTCATTGGGCTGGTCTAATTTTGGGCTGGAGGTGGTTCATATTCAGCGAAAAAGTGCTCTGATTTAGCTTTGTCCCTTACTATGTAGTGAAGTCAAATATTGTTTGAAATGTGTCAGTTCTTTGAGCAGTAGTATCTGTCTTCATTGTCATGCCCATGAAGGAATTGTTCCCCCAATTCTTAGTAGGAGGGTGAGATTTAATGACTTCTGAAGTAATTTAGCCACAGTTCAGTTCCTGTCTTGTGCAAAGTGACAACTAATTCGGTTCTACTACTAGTCATAGTAGTAGTTGTAGTAGTACTACTACACCCAATCAAAATTTAAGCAGAGTGACATCAATATATTGATCTTAAACCATAGCATTTTGAATATTGATCTTTCTGTTTTTGCATTGTAAGGAGATTTTGTTGAAAACATTGTTTTGGACAGTGAGTGTGGTATGTGAGTTTATAAGACGAAACAGAAGGATAAAAACACTGATCTCTTACAGGAAGGCCTCGGGTTCACTGAAAAAAACACAGGTCCAGACTTCACTTCATCCCGACACACACACACACACACACACACACACACACACACACACACACATCTAAGCCGATAGCAAAGGCGCTTGGGGGGAGGGTACCTTAACTCCCTCTCAGCACAGACATGAGAACGGGACCCCCGCCTCCACTAAACAACATACACGCAGTTCACTGGCCCCTGGTGCAGGCACATGCCCTCCCCCTGGTGCAGGCACATGCCCTCCCCCTGGTGCAGGCACATGCCCTCCCACTTCATCACTGTAGTCTGGAAAAAAGGAAAAGAAAATGATGGCCCTCTGGTCTGAAGTTTGGGCTAAGCTCATATAAATGCTGTCGTTTATAAATGTCAGGGAAAAAATATACCACAGCAAGTATGGTGTTCAGATCATAAATCTTCCCTGATCTGATCACCTCTACGTTGGTATTTTACCAAACAGACCAATGTAACTGCTTCCATCATAAGGTAATTAAATTGATGTGGCCTTCTTTCCCAGTATGTTTTAAAGGGTATGACATTACAAGGGTTGCAGAGAATTATTTACTTGAAATGGTAGACTGTTTTAATGAGCTATACATTTCTATTATATTTGAGTCAATGAATGGAAGAAGAAAATATGGTGTCCATGTACAAACAAAAATCCCAATTTAAATCATGAGCAATATGTTGAATTCAGTATCTACAAGTGAATAGTAGACCATGAATAATAAATACATTTGAGAAGCAAATAAAGAAAAAAAACACATTTGATGTTATTACAGTCACAATGTACATGTTTTTCCTCCTACATATTTATTGTTGAACACTTTAAAAATATAGAAAATCCTCATTGTGATCTCTGACAATATGAGCATTATTTTATGTATTAATATGAAATGTATTGCAACCCTATTGCTAATTCCATTTTGTGGTTGTTGGAGTGGTTCTTCCACCATGTAGTCCTACTGTGTACTACTGGATTATGTAGTCCTACTGCAGTCGTACTGTAATCCTACTGTGGTCCTATTATGTCCACTGGATCATACTGTAGTCCTACTGAATCATACTGGGTCCCACTGTGGTCCTATATGGGTCCTACTGCAGTCCTATTGGGTAGTACTGTAGTCCTACTGTATCTATACTGGGTTCTACTAGGTTGTACTGAGTCCTACTGTAGTCCTACAGTCGTCCTACTGAGTCCTACTGCAGCTGTACTGTGCTCCTCTCTGGTAATGGCTGCTCTACAAAGTGGATTAGGCCTACCAGTGTGGGGCAACACACATAGCCTGTGTTCCTGCTGTGGGAGCTATCCTCTGCATTCAGGCCTGATGATATTCTCCTACTGAGAACCAACTGTGGTAGTCATACTCTATGGTAAACTAAAAGTTTTTCAGAATTTAAGAGACATGGATACAGCTAAAGGTACTCGTATGTCATATTTGCCTAAATCCAATTTACAAATGTTTAGATCAATTTTGTGCAATGGATTTATTTCATATTTTCTTAAAATACTTTGATGACAATATAGAGAACAGTACTCTCTGAACATGGACAGTTTGGAAGTCAGGAAGGTGTAATTATACTACTTTGTTATAGGTGTTGGTAATGTACTGAAACTATAACTTAGACAGACTGGATGTTTTGTGTGCCAATTCTGTTGGAAAAAGGGCTCCATAAAGTCTTTAATTGGCATGTTTAACATCCTTCTGTATCACAGGTGAGTCTGAACTCTAAACACTCGGTATGCTGTGTGTGTGTCTCTGTGTCTCTGTCTGTCTGTCTGTCTGTCTGTGTCTTTGTGTCTGTGTTCCTTTTCTTCCCTCCTTTTTTTATCATTATGAAAAATCACAATGAAAAACCTTTTTGGGAGAAGACTTTTCTGTTTCTCTCAACAAAAACGGGAACATAATAATTTAGACGATGTGACTCCATGTCTTTTATTTACGTGGCCCTGTGATCAGTGTGCGTTTGGACTTTCAATGCGCTGGTTGAAATGTTAACTATTCCAGGGCGGCTACCGCTCTTCTCCTAATCAATTCAGAGGACACATTCTCGCGAGGCATTGTCATGGTTTCCTTGCTGACACCCAGTCCTTACAGTGTTGTTTGCGAAAATGGAAAGTTAATTTTAGAGTGCCCTTGTATGAAGGCCAGTGTCATTGCATGGGCTAGATGAAGGAGGTGAAGGAATGCAGAAGGTGAAGAGAGCTGTCTAGAGGGAGGTCAGACAACATGCACACAGACCGACACAAACACACACATGCACACACAGACACATACACATGCACGCCCACATACACAACCCTTCCATCACTTTTCCCATCTACATGTGAACTAAGGGCACAGGAAATAATTTGCAATGTTAGATTCACCAATTTATTTATTTATTATTTATTATTATTTATTTATTTTGTGTCTGTTTTTAATCAGACTTTGGTTTAACAACCTTTAGAGCAAACTAGTTTGTTATAACATGTTAAACTAACTAGTAGCCTACTACTACTTATACTACTAACTAGCCATACTACTGCTTATACTTATGTGCCTATACTACTAAGGTAATAACAATAATAGGGCTAATATCAATGAGGAAGCATCAGCCTCAAGGCTAATTTTTGCTCTTTGCTGAGCAGTCATTCTGGGACATTTTAGTAGATTTACAATATTAACTATTACAGGACTCCAACTCAGGACATGGCTCTCCTCACTCTTCCTTGTGTTGTGCAACTTTGGCCTTGGCAGTTCAGTTTCTGTATGGAAATGTGAGTTTCTGTATATTCACATATGTTGGGGAAAATGCTGCAGATGCCTTTTGCGATGATGACATTTTTATGTTATTCCTGTGACACATTTGAGAAAAAATGGCCCTAACGTGGCTGGTTTACAGTTGGTTCCCTTCCTTATATGGCTGCATCTTGCAGGAGAGGGTGGTGTCCCATCCATCCTTATTCTACCCTTGGGCAGTGATGGGGGACACAGTGATGTGTATCAACCTGCTGGCCCAGCTGCACTGATGGTGGTGCTCCCACAGCGTACATGTGCTTATTATGCATCCCTTCTAAACAGCAAAGACCCCCCCCCCCCCCCCATAAAAGCCCCATCTGGATAACAACACTTGAATACTGCCTCTCAACTGATTTCACCAGAAGACAAATGACAAACACCTTCCCTTCCTCCCCACAACATTACTGAGCAACATGAAGTCTTCTCTATTGCCTTTTTTAAGTCTTTTTTTAAACGCTATATAACGCTTGTGAGGTGCACTTGTTCAATGAGGCATCACAGGTGCAGTTTTTTCTGGGAGATATTTTATAGCGCAGGCCTCTTTGTTAGAGATCATCGTTTATTGTACATTTCCTCCCTGTTCTCCTGTATTTACACTCGGGTGGATGTGGACGTGTTACATGACATTGTACCAGTTCGTAGCCACTGCTTTGGGGCATGATATCACTGTCCACTAAATGGCAACATTAGCCTACCATACCCTAGCTCGAAATAGGAGCTTGTTACTAAAAAACAGATAGGTTAGTGTAAATTGTACTGTAAATGGGAATATGATCTGCTTGATTGCATGTAGTACATTGGATTTCGATGGAAACGTTTTGTTAGTCACTTTTGAAAGTAGTGTTATTTTTGGCATCTTATAGTTTTTTTTACTTCCTTTCCTGTGTTCGGTTATATGCTTTGTGCCAAGCATTGGTTGTGAGAATAGTCTCACACCGAGCAGGAACTTCCTGTCTGAGGATAACTTCCTGTCTAAGGATAACTTCCTGTCTAAGGATAACTTCCTCCATGTTCTGATGGCAGACAGATTGCCAGGTGCAGAACAGCTACTCAGGCCTCTTCAGATTTAAACCAGTCAATGGAAATAAAGATAATGTTACTCAGATAGAGAGTGATTAGACTGAAGTGTGATGGTATGAGAAGAGAGAGGGAAACAAAAGTAAACATATATAGGGAATTATAGTATAAATATAGATATGATATAATGGAAACAAGTCACCTTAATCTTTAATAAAAAATTGCATTTTATATCAAAACCCCCTATAAAAAAGGTTCAACGCAGGTAGAAACAAATCACCAGACATGAGCTCTCTGTTGTGTGCATACATTCCTGATACACAGGACCCCTGGCCTGTAGTCGCAGTATTATGAAAATGCTGAATATGAAATTGTTTATAGGTATTTCTGTCACCTTAATTTATTAATATTATATATAATAATTCATTTAATTTGTATAAATAAACCTAACCTTGCTATTCTTAAATCAACTGGCCCCAAGTCAGGTTTAGGTTGTAAGGTATGAGGTCTTTGTCTCAATACAAATACTGAAATACTGTCTTTTTAGTTTAGTTGTTTTTTAAAGGCATGATGAAATATTTGAGAGCAAAGAAATGTTTGAATGTAGGATGCTTTGTTTGTTTTTAACTGCTCACAGCTTGAAATACAAAGCTGGCCTCCAGCCGCACAGCTGTATGTCTAGATGTGAATATTTTAAACACAAATTTCACACATTCAAATTTTTACGTTTTCACAAAATGTAACAAAAAAAATGTAGACAGAAATGGAAATGTCTTTAGTGAATTCACATATACTTATTATTCTACTTATAAATACAAATTCTAAAATGAAATATGCCGGATTTGCAACCAACAACACACCCACCCACCCACCCACACACACACACACACACACACACACACACACACACACACACACACACACACACACACTATAAATGCACACATGGGTCTGATGGGGTGGGGGGTGGAGGGGGTCGTCAGAGAGCTAAGGGGTGCTGGACAAAGGGGTGCATGGGGGGGGGGGGGTGGGGGTGGGGTTCCTGCACCTCATCTGCCTTCTCCCTCCCTCTGAGCTGCTCCATTTAAACTTAATATTCCATGAAATAGAGCAGCTCTGCTTCTATCAGGCTAATAGAATACATACAATTATTTTCACTTACTTATTCTCCTTGCCTTTATCTGTCTTTCTTTCTCTGTTTTAGTTTTCAAACCAAATCTCACTGTATCATAGTATTATTATCACGCATATACTTCCAGCTGCTGCAGCCGCTGGTGTCTCATGCCATTCCATACACGTTCCTTCAAAACTCCTTCCTATCATGTACTACACAAGTGAACATGTCAAATATTGTGACCAAAATAATTAAAATAGTTGATTTATTCTTTTGTCATTTTTGTTTGATACACTTTGATGTGGTGGTCACATTTATGCCACAGTGTCTTCTGTGTTATTGTTATTCTACAAACTTTATTCTGTAATGTATTCCTCTACTACTATATAGGCGCGTATTTACTTTGTTGGCAAAACAAAGTAAATACACCAAAAAAATGCATGTAAAATACATTAGTCTCGCTGGATGTTGAAAAGTGGTCCCAACGATGGACATGGGCTGGCCATTTTTAGGCCATATTTATATTTTATATTAATACATTCACAGTGCAACCCAAACAGCTTCTGGATCAATGTTTTTTTGTACATGTATTAAGACGTGTTCCGTTAAGAGGGGGCAAGTAGAGGCAGCGGGAGCGCCGGGTTAGAGGCTGTATGCTGATTTATAGCAAGGCCAGGGAGCAAAGCCCTGCAGCCGCCAACACACTGCTTCAAATAGAGATTGCCGATGGCCTCTGATGTGACCGGCGACCCGAGGTGAGGCACTTAGTGATTTATCTCCTCCATATCCCCTCATCTTTCCCGCCGCCGTGGCAGGGCAGGGTGAGGGCAGGCAGATGGGACGCGAGGAGAGACACAGGAGCCATGCTGCTCTCGCTGCTCTAGGCCCCTGACCGGCCCCCAGGAGCAGGGCTTGGTATGGGGCGCCGAGTCCAGAGGACACAGGGCTTGGCACCCCCTTAGCACTCAGGGTTAGCAGAACACAGAGGCCGAGGTAAGAGGTCCAGGTTGCGGTTATGGCAGGGCTGCTTGCTGCTGCTGCTGTGAACCTCGCAATACTACCGAGAAGTATCATTCTGAACTTATTGTTGTTTTTTATTTGTCTCTCTCCGTCCACAATCCTAACTCTGTTCTCCTTTTGTTACGCACACACATAGGCAAAGACAAAGGCTCCACAAGCCTAGTACACGCACACACATGCATGCACATATACACATGCACATTCATGCACACTCATTCTTATATGGCTTGAGTCCCCCCCCCCCCAGCTGTCTAAAGCTGAGCTTGGCTAATGAGGAAGTGTCTTCTCAGTTGACTGGACGCGATGCCAAGAGGCAGACCTGCAGAATCAGCCCTACAGCTTCATCTGTGCATGTGTGTGTTTGTGTGTGTGTGTGTCTGCGTCCGTGCACGCAAGTTTGTATGGACGCACGTATGAGTCTGTGTGACCTATTGAGCATGTGCGAACCCAATTTATATACGGTTCATTCTGTGTAGATGTGCGTATGTGGAGATGTGTGGCAGAGAGAGTGAGAGATACACTAGCAGAGAGAAAGAGAGGGAAAGAGATGTGATGCTTGACTCAACTCGCAACATATTTCACCACATGGGACTGGTGGGGGCTTGACATCCCCCATGCACTAAGATCCTTCCGGAGCACATTTAGAGTGATTTTCAGTGCAATTATACCTGCCAGCTTTGACTAGTAAAGTTGCCCTCTCCTCGGCTCATGTCTTCATGCTGTGTGGAAGAAGTCCCAGCAATGCTGAGCAGGATGGGGGGGAAGCAGAGGGCCGTTAGGGGTCAGACCGAGGGGAAGGCTGAACCAAGCCCCTCCTGCCTGCTTCTAGTGGTACATCCAGGTCCAGTCAACCTGTGAGCATGCACACTAGCTTCACCACCATCGTGCTCCACTAATACCGACTAGTACGCATGTCCCAGCCGGGTGACATCCATGGATCCTGGATCCTGAAGGACATCCAAAAACAGGAAGTCATTCACAGCTAGTGGGAGGTGATAATGGGCTGCTGTGTCCTTAGTGTCTCTCACTGGTTTACCTGTGTGTGTGTGTGTGTGTGTGTGTTTGGCTCCCCCAGGTGTGTGTGTATGTGTGTGTGTTTGGCTCCCCCAGGTGTATGTGTGTGTGTTTGGCCCCCCCAGGTGTGTGTGTGTGTGTGTGTGTGTTTGGCTCCCCCAGGTGTGTGTGTGTGTGTGTTTGTGTCCACTGCTGTGTCTTAGCCCCATACATCCTACCAGCCATACAGCAGGCCTGGGCCTTACTCTGCAGACTCTACTAGACACACCAATAGGAGAAGCAGCCATAATGAAGTCGCTCAGCAGCACCACCATGCAGTGTGCAGACTGATAAAGAAATAAAGACATGGGGAAGTGTGATGAGGACAATTTGATCCGTGACATGAGGTACATTACCACCTCAACCGCTAGGACCATGCAGACAGCCATTCTCCGTGGAAGGAGAAGCGCTTGACTCTTCGCTAATTTCACTGGTGTTCCACGGGCGCTTGTCAGACCATCGTAGTGTTAGAGTGGTGCGAGGGGATCATTAGGGGGCTCCCTGCATTGTCCTGGGCTGGGGAACACTCCTCTCGATTGTCTTCAGGATAAGATGGGGAGCAGGGAAAAGACAGCCACTGCATTGTTATCATAAGAGCTTATTGAAAACATCTAGCTGGTTTCAGTGTATCGGCTCATTGGCAAAATATGAAAGCAAACATTGAATTCTGACATTACAATGATCAGTATCATTATGCACATACATCTTTCAGTAACAACGGGTTTGTATTAAGTATTCCTTATTATTATTATTATTATTATTATTATTATTATTAGCCTATTATTATCTAGTACAGAAAATGCAGAATGGACCCTAACCCTATAGCTGGTTTAGTTGATTTTGAAAAACAAAAAATCAATGTTAACTGCAACAGCTGTCACGCTCATTTTTCAAATCAAGGTAATGGTCCAACAGCTCTGTCCCCTGTCCTGGGGTTTATATAGGTGTTGTTACTGCTAGAGGTGTAGACCTGGTGCCAGGGTCCGACAACCCACCGCTCCCCAAAGCAACACCCCGGTCAGCCCCCCTGAGCATACCTTGGTGCTGACAGCCCCCCCTGCCAAATAAATAATGGAGCTAAAGAGGCTTTCTCATGTCGCTCCACGCATCAGATCCACAAGCAGGCAAGTTGACCACTCAGCTGTAAGGTTGTCCATTATCTCCTGTGTGGACACAGGAGTGTGGAGTGGAGTACTGGGGGGGGGGGGGGGGGGCATCGTCCCGCCAGGGGCCACGTGTGTAGACCCCCCCCCCCCCACTGACAGCTCACTTCTCCCAGTGCCCTTTACAGTCAGACGGAGACGGGGCAAGACAAAGGCACAAGGAACGCCTCCATATTCATATGTGTGGATGTGAATGTCATGGTTTTACCTGTCAAGGTCATGATTAGGAGCGGTCTGTGATCAACAATGTCCACGCACACACAAACACACACACACACACACACACAACCTCACTTAATTCCTCGCTCTGGCAGGTATCCCCCCGCCCCCACACACATACATACACACATGCATACATGTCACATTTCTAAGCCAATATGCGGGAAAGCATAAAAACAGAGTCAACATAACAGCATAACCTTCAGCAGCAGTGTGTTTGATTCTCTGCCTCTTGTCACCATTTATTCTAGCTTTTGGCATTATAGCGCTAGCGTAATAAATTCTGATAAATTATAGGTTGCATTGTTCTGATGACATGGCTGTCCTTGATCAGGACGCCAATTATGGGGAGTCATTCCCTGCTCTCTTCTTTCCTCCCCTATGATCTTAACAAAGGGAAGGTTCGGAAGGTGCAAAAAAAGCTGACAGTTCCCTCTTTTCTCCAATAACGTTTCAACATTATGATGTCACTTTTCTTTAGCATTTGCATTTTATTGAATCCTACCCCATTTTGTGTTCTTAGAGAAAAATGCATGTTTCTTCAACCGGGATGAAGATGTCACTGTTAAGTCTTAAGACACAAATAGAAACATTTTGACTCTTCTTATAAGAGATGACAGGTGAGGACATGGCCTGTCTTCATCTACACAGATGTACACAGACAAGCGTGGCTCTCTGTAACGAGTGCAAGTCTAAAAATAAGTATAAATAAAAACAAACCAACATGCTGGCGGTGAAGGGGAGGTGAAGCGAATAGTCTCTCCTTTTTTTCATAAACAATATATGAAGTGCTTTTTGCAAGTCAAATCCTTAAAGATTCACCGCTGGTTCCACTCTCCAGTGCCTTTTAAGAGTGAGACTGGAGAGGAAATGACCAGGAAATGATGGGGTGTATGTGGGGTGGGTGGCAGTTGATAAATAAATATACAAGGCATTAAGAAGATAACGGTGGACATGAAGATGGCCGACTTTCTCTCTCTCTCTCTCTCTCACAATACACATAACCTACTTCCTGAAGTAGGCCTAGATGGAATGTGTCACCTCTTTTCTAATCTTCTAAGCATGCTTGAAACACTATAAAGCTGAATCCCCCTCCGAATGACTCCAGTCCCCTGACCCGGGTGGAGTCCCATGGAAGCTGTTTAATATTTGTCGTTAGAGTGACCATTATGGGCCGCCAGATTCCCACTACATGATATTGCTGCAACAGTAACTATGATAAAAAAATATATATATTTGATGACTGTTTGTGCAGTGACCCGTGCATGTCAAGCTTCTGCAGGCTTATTGTGTTGTCTTCTGCCCACACTAATGACCGTATGCCGGCCTGAGTCTGGGCTTCACCTGACCACCGCTCACAAAGCCAGGTTTCTGGAGCTGACAGGCAGAACGGAAATCACATCGACCTACCTCCCACCAACACAGCACATTACAGCACAAAGCGAGCACAAACAACTGCATTTCCACACTTTCTGTCCGCTTTCCTTCATCAGCACAATGAGTATGTTTTTACTCTTTGTTGTTTGTTGGTGTTGCCATGAAGGCGGTGCCCTATCCCTGCTTCTAAAGGACAGATGCAAATAATGACGTTATGACTGTAATGGAGGGATTTAAGATTTCTGATTGGAATGCAAATTATTTGATTCCAGTTTGATCTTTATACCATACAGACAACTGGTCTGATGTAGCACTACCAAAAGCCTTAATTTGTTTTCTTTAATTGAATATGTATGCAGTTGTCATGCCATAGATATCGGAGAATAATTTTTAACTATTTGAGAAAACCTAACTAAATTTTGACATCAGTCCATTTCCGTGAGTCCTGGTTTTAGTCTGCTATGCTATTGCTATGTGGCCTTCATGGTCTGAGGCCAATGCTGTGCAGTTCAATTTCAATTTCACTGCTATCATAACCGGGGAATTTGATTTTCATTCCAACATCATTGGCTGCAGTTGCAGGCACTTTTGATGGAGGAAAGTTTAATTTCTTAACACTTGCAAGTTCGCTTTGGGCCACACCACATGTCACCGACATATGGGTCTTTTATCGTGATTATAGAGGTCTAAGTTCCAGAATACTATGTCACCTTCAAATTTCTCATGCTCTGGTCTCTTCAATGCATGCCTGGATGCCATAGCATCACCAGTGGCTATGTGCATATCAACCAGATGGATGTCTGTCCCCGTGTCTAGAGGAAATCTAGGCCACTGGAGCCCAACGTGAGCGACCTGTGGGCTCCCTGTAAAGGAATGGAAGGTAAATGAATGCTAAACTTGTTATCATAGCCATCATCTAGTGGCATGCCATATTTTCTCTTGTCAAGATTGTACTTGAGTATTTTCGGTTGAGTCTCAATTTTTCTCTCTCCTTTCGTCCACATTCACAACTCCTGTGTCCTGGAGGCATCTATATTCATTTCTAGCATACCCTTCACGTTGCACCTCATCATCACCTCACCTCCACAATGCTTTGGAGACTAAACCGGCCATATGTCAGCGGTGGCACTCCCGACTCAATCGCATCCCCTCCAGAGGGGGAGCGCAGGAACCCTGGCAGTTTGTTGTTTTTATCGAATGCCTTCCTACCTCCTTGTCATATTTCGTCTTTAATTGTTGCCCAGGTTGGTGCCGGTGCCCAGTGCACCATCGCGAGGAGGCTTCCTCCAAACAAACCCTTATCTCGCTCTAATAGGCCCGGCCCTCCTTCAGCTGTGTCAGGCCACCGCGCCTCCCATTTGAACTGTTGCTGTGTAGCCCATTAGTTCTCTCTCCAGGCCTTACAATTTCCCCCATACTCATCTCTCTGCCACTGAACCCTCCCCCCAAGCCTCCCCAGTCAAATCTTTCACCTTTCCCAACTCTGCTCAGCCTCCCAGCTACCTCAATGTTTCATCAGCTGCAATATGAGCATGCTTTCACAATAAGCATTTTTCATCTTATTTTTTCTCCATCTGCAGTTCCACTTTGCTGGCCTGGGACTGTGAACCAGGTCATTTGTGACCTGTGTGTGTGTGTGTTTTGGAGGTTATGCTGGCCGTGTCTCACCCATCACTTCTTGTCCTCGACTGGGGACCTCTCTGTGGCTCTGCCGTTGTCACGGCGATGTGTATCTGTGTATCTCTTTGCATTTGCCGAGCTGTGTATATCATGTCGGGTGTACCTGGTGTGTGTGTATTTAAACATGCTGTATATGCAATGCATTAGTGAATATTCCAAGGTATCCTCCGAACCCCTTCAGAAGAAAGTTGAAGAGAGAAGTGTTGCCTCTACCACCCTGAAGGCACAGTCTTTAAGGTTGGCTAACAGCTCCTGTGCACACATTGATAGAATGGCAAAGCAGTTTGCTCTACTACATTTAACAATGATATATCATTCTCACAACTTTGGGGGGAATTTTTTCAAATCAATGGGTGTACTGGTGGAGCGGGATTAGTATGACTAACATGCTGAGAGGGTGTTAGTGGCCGAGTATGGATCCCAGGCGAGGCTCGGATCAATGGCATTTGTGGACACTAAGCTCAATAACAAGCCTTCCAAGAATTGGTTAGAAGAAGAAAGAAATAGATGTGAAAATCAAATTTGCTGGTGGAGAAGCTAATATCCTGGATGTGCGGCCAGCTGAACATGAGCTGTGCAGCCGGTGGCGGGCGCTAGGGTCGACAGAGTGGATTCCTCTGCTGGAATGATACAGATACAAAATGTAGCCGTCGTTATTGATATCTTTCCATCATTGATATTGGCAGACTGAGTTTGGAGAATTTGAAACAGATTGATCTCAAAGGGTTGAGAAAATGTATTAAGTGACTTGAATTGATTTAGGTATTGAGTGTTTTTTTTATGCAATAGGGGGATGTAGATTACGGCAAATGTGTGTGAGAGTATATTTTACTATTATTAAAGGAGTGGTCCTCATCATCATCATCATCATCATCATCATCATCATCATCATCATCATCATCATCATCATCATCATTCCCTTATGGTATATACTGTATATGATATGCAGAACATGAGGGCTTTGCATTAGTGGCACATGGTGAGGCAACATTAAATGGGAATTACATCAATATCTTGTTTGTTATCAATGTCTTGACAAAAGATTGTGTTTTTGAAGGATGTGTATGATAGCATTTTTTCATAAGAACAATGCTATGCCAATCCGAACCATATGTTGCTCTAAACACTTGAGCAAAATGTGAATCTTATGCAAATCTACTATGCAAACATGGACAAAAGCAATGGTTAATTTAAATGTTTAAACTCTAGAACAATTGTACAATATATTGGGACATTCTGTAGTCTTTCATTCTGTAGTCATTATTATTGAGTAACATATACCACACACACACACACACACACACACACAAACACACACACACACACACACACACACACACACACACACACACACACACACACACACACACACACACACTCCAATGTAGTTCTTATTTGCAGAGAAAATTCATTTTCCATCTGCAAGCGAATTGAGAAATGTACATGTAGACAGGACATTTACTTTCTGTCGGTGGGTCAGATTGTATATGTTGTTTATTGTCTGTTGGACCTGTGATTCTACATCCAATAATGTCTGACTCTGGCTCCAAAAGTAGCTGTCTGGAAAGGTAGCCAGTGAACTATGGTCAAACAACATCACTTTCCAGGGAACATTACAATCTCTACAACGGAGCGACGATACCACCAAGATAACAATGACAAAACTCATTGGAGTAGAGAAAAGTAGGACAAAAGGAAAGATTGCTTGAGAAAGGAGAGAAACGGAAGAGGGTGTTCTGGTAGATGGGAAGAGAAGTATATAAAGTCACAAGACAAAGAGGTTGGCTAAAAGTAATGAATACAGGGGGTGAAATTAGACCAGTGAGTGCAGTGGATGCGCCAGTAGAGCTTCACAATGACAGAGCGAGGGAGATGCATCTAGAGCTTCACAATGACAGAGAAAGGGAGATGGGTAGAAAGTGGACATAATTAAACAGCTTAATGACATTTTTTTTGAGGGGGGGTATTTGCCACCTGTTTTTCTTTTAATGCAACCCTGTGTCTTGTTTTCTTTTTTTGGGGGGGGGGGGGGGGGGGGGGGTTTCTCATTTTGAGCTTTCAAAGAAGTTCCTGCCTGGGCGGTTAGCACAGCATGTCAAATTGCTCTTGCTCAAGAAATAATTTTGATTTTCTTTTTTTGCTGTTTGCAAAGCACTGCGAAACAAAAGCACCCCCTCCGCCAACCCCCCCAGTATAATTTGCCTTGGCAGGGTACCTCTGAGTGGGGGGTCTGCATGGACAGATAGGGCCCTGTCTCCTTACAGGAGATTCTTGGATGTGTGTGTGTGTGTGTGTGTGTGTGTGTGTCTGTCTGTGTGTGTGTATGTGTGTGTGTGTGTGTCTGCGTGTTAGTGGGGGCAATGCCACCATCAATTTTACCCAAAATGCTGCAATTGTCCCTAAGATTGAACAGTACAGAGTGGTTACCTTCATCTTCCCTTCTATTCATTATCTCTTCTGTGTTGAAATAGACCATTTAATGTGTGAAAGTTTTTAAGAGAGCACTCTGCTACTGAAACCAAACCATAGTTATGTTATGAAAGTAGTATGAATAGCAAATGAGCACTTTTCTATATTTCATTGACATTACATATGAATTAGGTATCGTTGAACTACATTTACCTTCATTTCCTTTTTTTATTCACAATTTTCTAGTGCACACAAATTGACACTATTCTGTGGTGTACATTTACTAAGGAAAAATGATATTATATTTTTATGGCCTATGCCAGAGGACATGACTTTTATTTAATATTTCTATTAAAATCTATCATTAATGATTCATTTTGGCAACAGGGGGCTATAAAAGCCACAAGATTAGTTGTATGTACAATCTAATGAATACACCCAAATAAAGTTCATCTAGACATATTTCTCTGCTATTTACTATACAATAAAACATATTTTATTACCCCATTCAGAACAGTCAACATTGTAGCTAGATCTTTATTTACTTGTAAATTGACACACTGACTATTCATTCTGTGTAACTGTACTTATAAAACCTCTCTCAAAACCTTCAATGTTGTTGGAATAGTATTGAGTGAATGAATAATACTCAACTTAAAATAATTAACACTTTTATATTAGGTCATTTAGTTGTTGACCTTCAAAAGTAATTATATAATGATAGAGGATTGGTATGTCTTATGATTCCTTTCACACGACCGTTATCTACTTCACTTGGAATACCTGTGAAACAAAACCTGACTCGATTTAATAAAATATGCCCTTTTAATGTGTAAAATAATTTCATGTTCATATTACAGTTGTTATTCCTGGCAGTAAAAAAGGGTGAAGTAATCCTTGAAACTAAAAAGCCTTTTTGAAGAATGGCAATCAAAATGATATAATGGCTGAGGAGTTTGTAATTGTATGAACAAGATAATCAAAAACATTTTGGAGAATAATACATTTCAGCGAAAGATCTTGTTAACACTTTGCTGTGCCGTTTCCTTGTGATACTTCAGATACGTATTTGCCATGTTCCAATTCAACTTAACCTTGGCCTTTTTTTCTAAGTGACGTTAAATAGTTTAACTGTCATTTTCAGTACAGTCAGCTGGTGAAGTAAGGATTCAGCATTTTAAATGCCCTTATTTGTGCAACAACGCTCACCAGGACTTGCCTCAGTGTCACAGGGGGGGCTGGTAACACAGTCTTGATAAGCTATCACAGCTGCCTGCCAAGATACATGATAGTATTTAACTACAGGAACTATCCTTCAGGGCCGCCTCCTCCAGCTCCCAATCAGTCCTTCTGCCAAACATACAATCCTATGAAGAATGATCAAACAATTAGTTTTTTTGTACCTCTCCAAATTATAGCAACTTAATTACAGACATCGCTCTAAAAATGGTGTGTGCGTGTGTGGGTGCGCGCATGCACATGTGGGTGCATGTGTGTGTGTGTGTGTGTGTGGGCGTGCACACGTGGTTGCGTGTGTGTGTGTGCGCGGGTGCGTGTGTGTGTGTGTGTGATTTGAGGAAGATAATGAGTTGGGATATTGGGGAGGGCCCCTAAGGGCCCCCAGCGTGGATCAGGGGGACAGGGAGATGAGAGGAGGCCACCATCCTCTCCACATTATTCTGGAGGTCTGCGACTACCGAGCAGCTCATGCAGCTCAGGCCTGGTAATTACATTATAATTTCACCTGCAGAGTGCAGAGCGGCATATATACGGCTGGACCGGGCTGGGGACGCACAGCACTGACAGGATTTACACTTAATGAAATAATAAAGCAACAGCTGCCACATATATCTGGCAGTCAGGAGACACACACACACACACCTCTGCTCTACTCTGTGTATAGTGTATTGAACCCCTCCTTCTCAGTGCAAGGGGGGGATTTCAACCTGTTTAATAGTTCTCTGCGACGTCTCTCTGTCTCTTTTTCTGTGGGTCTGTCTGTCTTGGTGTCTGGGTCCTCACACCGTGTCTGTGTGCATAGTGGTTCGTTAGTTATTGCTCCACTGCATTTCCTACTCCGACATCCTTATACGTTGTTCAATGCCTATTCTGGAATGAGCTGAAAAAACTGACATACAAAAAACACAACTGCATTGACAATAGATGGCAGTAGACAAAATAATCAAATTACATTTTAATGTATTATTCAATAATTATAGACAAGTTATATGAAGTTAAATTATGTTAAAGTATTGTACTGTGTATAAAGATTTTCTGCTGAGACAATTTATTAAAGCATCAGTACTAGTGTAGTGAGAAAGAGAGAGAAAAAAATGCTTTCATCCATGTAATAGCCTCAGTTCAAAATAAGAAGCTGGATGGTTAGTAATAGTGGTTTTTCATATAAACATTCCTATATTCATTTTGTTTGAACTATATTTAAATGTGCTTGTCATTTAGAGTCAATAACTCAATGAGTTTGCGTCACATAGTAAATCAAAGAACCATCACACAGGAATGTATTACCGGCCAGCCAGTGTGCTACAAATAATCTTTAATATATATCTTTTATTGAACAAATGTCAGAAGTTGCAATAAATGTAAAGTATACAAGTCAAGAAAGGTGTAAAAGCACCACGCCTGATTTTCTGAAATTATTATTGACTTTATGATTATTTTTGATTTTATATATATATTTTCCCTTTTTCCTTTCTTTCTTGCCTACTCTCCTTCTTCCATCACCGTGGCTGTTAAGATGGATGCCTCACAGTGGAGGGAAGAACCATGCAGTGTTTCAATAGCCCTGCATTGCCGCAAGCAGACCCCCCCACCCTCTCCAAAATCACTACCGCCCCCGCCCCCGCCTCCACCCCCCCACCCCACCATCCACCACTCACCCCCCCACCCCACCATCCACCACTCACCCCCAGTCTCATTCTGCCCCCCCCCTCCCCCCCAGCCCCAGATCCAGCCAGCCCAGCCAACATGACAGACAGGCCCGGTTAACAGTCCCTGTAAGCGGGGGAAAGAAAGCCGAGCGGAGAGGTAAAATGACTGGACCGCAAATGACAGGTGTAGTTAAAATAGTGAGGCGCAGAAAGGCTTGAGGACAGAGGGAGTCGGGACAGCGCTGTAATAAGCAGGATGAAGGAGCTCAAGCATTGCTCGAGCTTTCCTCTCTCTTTCGATAACATCCTTCCTCAGGCAAACAAAAGAAAAATAGGGGAAAAAAAGTTTACTTTTCACCAGAAAGTTAGGCAATTCATTCCAATATTCCTTACGTATCAGTCTTTTTTTTCAGTTCATGCCAAAAATGCACGGTTGATCTAATGATGCAATTGCATTCAATTGACATAGAAATGACATATTCTGTGCCATAAGAAATCTAAATAAAATGCGATGGAGCTGCTAAAATTATAAATGGGCTAAAATAGGCAGCTGAAAGTGTTTTTCTTAGATCTTGTTGCTGATCTGCATTAGGTTCACTCACATGTCCGTATTCATGTGAGTATGCCCTCCCCATCAGATCCTGTGTAATCTCGTTTTTCACAAATCTTTCTGCTGGCCAGAGTAAAATGAGGGCAGTTAAGGACCGTGTGGAGAGAGGGAAGCGCTTCTCTTGCTGAATTGGGCCGAGACCCGGTATATGGACGAGACCTTGGGCTTCTCTTATCCTGTGTTGTGAATAAGAAATTGTTTTCAAGCTTTTTTATTAAAAAATAAATAAATCAAGCAGGAGATGAAGGGCAATGTTCCCTGGACCTCACTGTTTTGTTTAGACAAAATACAAAATGTTTTCCACCTCAGCTTCACAAACAAACAATTTTTATATGTAATGACAATAACATTTCAAAATGGTTTCAAGAAACAATTTGCAGTATAAGTCTAGTACAATACTTCTAGACCTCCTTAAGTGAAGGGTTAGGTTTAGTTATTATTATGTTACTATGATTGCAAACATATTATAATAACATATTTTGTTTTCCCACTCTTTTATACTCAAACTCCCATTGCCTTAACAACTTACCTCTATCTATGTATTCCACCTCCTCCTCTGTACACCTCTGCTTATCAGATGAGTATTAAAGGGATTATTAATGCTGCTGCCATGATTAGCACTAACGCAGCACAATTACAGATATTGATCAGGAGGGATTAAACCTTCTAATGTAAGGCTTTCTCTCAGGTCAAAACATGATAATAATAGTAATAATGATCACAATCATAGTAATACAAATCAATAAAATGAAAAGCCTCATGCTCTTGTATTAGAATATACTTTTGTGCTTGGTTTCTCTTTGGTTTTTTAATTTTTTTTTAATAAACATCTGTGAATAATGTGGTATCCTAATAACTTGAAATGAAAATACATTATACATTTGCAAATTAATAGACTCCAAACAACTTGAAACAATGACAATGTACACACACACACACACACCATTGTGTATTATCTGTCCCCTTGGGCTGGAAATGTGTTTTTAGTAGACGACAATATAATCCTATAACATGCTGGGCAGTAGGGCACCCATAGCCACATGCATATTATAGGAACCTGGAAGCTGTTGAAGAAGTTGTCCCTCCCTATACAACACAACAAGTGAGGAGCAGACAATCTGCATTGGCTCTCTCATGGCATTGAGGAAATGAGTATCTGTCTTAATTGGCGGTGGTTGACTTGAAAACCCAGCAGCACATACGTATTCATGTAATATTTAGAGGACAGGGGTGGTCTCTGTTGCACAGGCCGAGAGAGAGAGAGAGAGAGAGAGAGAGAGAATCCTTCACTGTCGGTGCACATGAATGACATGCTTTGGTTCTCCCGTCGTGCATCAACATAACACTTGACTGATATAAAGATATTACTCCCGTCCGCCTATAGGAGTTGAGGGACAACATGATGGATAGAGTAAGCAGCATTGAGATAGGGGAACCACAGGGGATGATTCAGAACATGTTATGAATCAAACCAAACCAAATGTGGGTTTGATCTAATGTTGCACAATAGAGGAGTGCATACCATACCTACACACATACACGTAACACACTCACAGATGTTAAAACAAACGAACTTCTCAAGATGCTGAAAAGTATTGTGAAAAGTTCATGTGATGTTGTGATTGTTATTGCTGTGTTGTAGGAGAAACAGAGAACATTCAGCTGATGCTAATCTTAGAAAGGCTGCAGAGCTGTGTTTGATGCAAGGCATCTGATAGATGGAGAAAGATTTTCTCCAGTCTCTATCGAGGAAATGTAATGAATAACACACAGAGCACCATAGACATTTTTGCAACAGCTTTATTTTTTGGTAGGTTTCATCCGTGTGTGCAGGTTTTTCTTTGAGCGCATATTGCTCCTCTTCTTTCTCTGCCAATGGCTGCTAAGCCTTCTCCAACATAGTACCTGAGGTATTTTACCTAAGGATTGTCTGGTAGCACACTCAGAGCCAACACACACACCATTTCCCTGAACTAGCTAATCATACAGACACACCCAAAAGTACATACAGTGAATAAACTAAAATGGGGATAAATCAGCTAACCAAAACTTTTAGGCCTTCTCTCTTCAGCCCCTCCCACTCTCTAAAATGTATGAAAATATAACCCATGCTAATTACAATAGCTACGCTAATTACAATAACCATGCATTCATTGAGATGACAACGGGGTAAAGGTGACACCTCAAGCCCTGTCCTGTGATTTTCCCATGTCTCTCTATAGGAGCATTGTCATTATATCAAGCCTTCCTGTTCATAATTTTGTCTCTTACATCTAGAACAGCATGTAGAAGTTGTGCTACTTCTTTAGCTCTGTATCCCATGGGTCATTAACCTGTAAAGACATTGGGCATTGTGCATGTTTTGCTAGCCGAAGGCTATAGCCATTATTCAAAACAGTAGACGTTATGTGTCCATTAGGCCTACACTCGCTTTACCTTACACTGCTTAGATAATGGCAGACATGGAATACCTATTCAAGCAAGCTGCTATTATAAGTAGAGAAAATGCTGTTGTGGTGCCCAGCCACAGGGGAGGGTTCTCCATTCGTTTAGCATCATATACTGCTTCATCCACTCATTAATACACCACTGAGACTGATGAATGACTTGGGCCAGTCCTATTCTGGGGATATATTTTAGGGGATGTATGGGGACATGCACACACCCTAATATGATAACAGACACAAGCGTATTTACACACACACACATGCACGCACGCACGCGCGCACACACACACACACACACACACACACACACACTAATACGTTGAGAACACAGACACAAACATATTTACACGCACACACACACACAAACACGCACGCACGCACAAACACACACACACACACACACACACTTTTTCGCTGGCCTTGAAATGACAAAATATAAATAGCCTGCCCTTCATGCTCAGCGACTGATATCTGATATTTCATCCCTGTTGTTGTTTTATTAAAGACTTAAACAGTTTTGCATCTCTGACAAATGCATTGGCCAAATTCTGTGATGCCACTCTCCTCTAATAGTGCAGATATCAAAAACAAAAAAAAGATATACGGGGAGAGGAAACCTGAAACCAAGATTGTAATAATACTGTATGTTTCTACGTCTTTGTAATACATATTTATAGTGCTCAGAGGATTTTTGGGGAGTATGAATGAAGAACAAAATGTTGGGCCCTTGTGAATATTCTGGCAGTACATTCAGCCATTGTATGAATGAACAGGTGCTCTTATGGGTGAGTCTTGTCTTTCTGACATATTTAATCTCCTGTAGTATACATGTTTTCTGTTCAGATTTCTTTTTTTTTCTTTCTTCTTTTTTTGTTCCCATTCTCCTGGATCCTCAAAGTCAATCGATGATGTGTGTGGCCTATGTTCCTGCTCTCATCTAACGCACTGGATATCTGTGGCTGTCTCTCTGACCTGGACGGACCCCTTCTCTTACTCTCCGGCTCTTTCCAAACGGATGGCAGCATCCGTATCCATGTCACCCGGCTGACACTGTCCGCCCTGCATCGATAAACATTTTGGGAGGGCAGATTTATTCGAGAGTTGAATAATTTATACTGCATGATTAGAAACTCTATCCTTGGTGTAGGATCTGGTTGCTTGTATGTTTGTCTTGGATCTTTACAATAAAACATGACCCAGTCTGATTAGAAAGTCTGGCTGCATTCAAACCGTCAGTGTGTGTGTCTGTCTTTGTGTATGTGGTGTGTGTGTATGTGTCTTTGGTCTTAGTGTGTGTGTGTGTGTCTCATGCACACAAAGGGCAGTTTGAAGAAGACAACTTTGCTGTTTTACACACACTCATGCACACACAAACTGCCAATTGCATTGTGCAACGTAGATAAGAATGTAATGGCACATTTAAAAACAAACCATCTCCGCGTGTCTCCTGCAGACCGTGTTGTCACTCTCTGGCTCGCTTCTCCACAAAATACATCATGGAGTTCTCATCAGGCAGTAGCCCAGAGTGTGTGTTTAGTGCAGCAAGGAGGGAGGGCTGGGCTGTTGCTATGTTCATTAGCACAGTCAAAATGCCTTGAGGCATAAGCTTCGAGAAGAAGATGGAGAAGTGTGTGTGCGTGGGGAGGATGCTTGTATGGAAATTGACCAGTATGCTGTAGCGGTTGGTCTGGTCGGGCCTTTGAAGTGAGCTGCTCAACACTGTAGCCGGCCTTGTTCTTGGTAATTGCCTAAATGATCTCTGTGGAGCGTGGGGGTGGTATTACAATTGACCTAATCCAGGGGCAAGCTACTGATTTGACAGAGAGCTCCTCTCTAGATCACCCCCCCCTTGCCCTTCAACACCGGAAAACAACACCCTATCTTGCATTCTGTTTTTGTCTCTTTATTAGCCTTACACCGTAGGGTAGGGTGTTACACTGTGTGTGTGTGTTGGGGGGGGGGGTTTGGATGATGGCTTATGTACTTCCCAAGCTCAGACACATGCTTAAGCCTGCTCCTTGACATCGTGCCCTCCGTTTGCCCCATTGACATGTAAATGAGCAGCGGCTCCATTTGCAAATGAGGGTGGAATAATTAGCAGGGAGCACTTAGCAACAACAATAATACCTGCTGATCTGATCCTAGCTGCAGCTCCCTTTTTTTGTCATTGAATCCACCGCAGCCCCCACTCCACCCCCTTACACCCCAAAACCATTTTTTTTACCAACACTGGTGCTGGGTAAAGAGCCGGAGCCTGTACGACCGCCAAGGTTTCTGGGTAGTGTAGTTATGGTTCTCAAAATGCAGGAAATAACTGTTATGAATTCATTTCAATTGCATTGGTGTGTATACTACGCACTTTGTGTCACATATATGGCAACGTTCAGTTCCTAAAATGCATTATATCCTCATAAAAGGTGACTGAAATTTTCGTTATGGGTAAATGAACGTCTTCCGGCAATAAATCCGGGATCAGCTCGCAAAAGAAAGGGGCGTGTCTGCTATAGCTCTATAGTGCATAAAGGGGGCTTCAAAGAGACACGTGTCATGTTAGTGCTCTGGTACCAGGCGTAATGAAGAGCCACCCCCCCACCCCCCTGCCCTGCTACTGTCCCAGGATAGGACCAGTGGCAGGGTATCAGGTAGACTAAGGTCCCATATAAAAGCGGCCCCTATGAATTATAAATCAGAGGCCACCGAAGCCACCGCCTGTGGGACACAGAGGGGCTGAGAGGGGCAGTATTCCCGGAACAAAAGACAGCACTGTGGGGGGGGGGGGGCAGGTGAATGGAGTGTGTGGGGGTGGTTGATGGGAACTGTCATAGAGTAAGGGATAACAGGAGGGGGCAGACTACATTGTGTGTTGTCGGTTATTAGCGTACAATCTTTAAGATTCATGTTCTAGGAAACGACATGGTATATTTATCAGGTTTTATGTTAACGAAGTGTAACTGAGACCGGGGTAATTAATTTGTGCAGACTTCCCCAGTGCTTTCCCTTATCATCCTGCACGTGTGCATTAGAGTGTGCTCAAAAGTGTGTGTGTGTGGGGGGGGTCAGTTTGTATGTGAGTGCATGAGTACACATAGGGCGCTGGCTTGCTCTTGTATTCATATGAAAAGGTTGGTTTTTGACCCAGCTGGAGATGGCTGGTCCTCCTATTGGTCAGTGGGTCGTAGACTGGGTCCAGTAACAGTTTGAGCCGATTGAATGGAAATATTGTTTTTTTTTTGGGAGGCATGCTGATGAAAGGTTGATTGATATGGTGTCAGGCGCTCTGTGATGGATTAAATTGTGTGTGCATACGGCTGTGGCCCTGGCCAGTCATGGCTGTTGCTGCCTTTCCCGCCAGCCGCTGCTGTGGCAGCTTTAAGAAAATGTGATTTCTGCAGCTCAGAAACACACGGCGGCCCCTTTCTCTTCGCTGCCTGACTTCCATTTAGTTTGAGAGTGCACAAGTGATTCTTTATTGGATGAAATCTGCGCCGGATTGGATAAAGTGTTAGAGCGCTGAGCCATCTATCACTATCACCGCCCAGCTCCAGTTTCGTTTTAAAAGAAAAGAATGAAAGCAAAAAAAACAAAAAACAGAAAAGAGGAAGAAGAAAAACAGACAGCCATAGGATGTTCAAGATTTGAAAATTAACTGTGGCAAGAATAAAAGATCCATTGTTCAACCACTAAGCCTGTTCCTCCAGTTTGAAGATACCAGGCTGATCACAGTAGAGATGGCTCTTTGAAACCTCTCCATTCATAATGTTCACTTGCTGGCCACACCCTACACCCATATATAACCTTCTCTAGGCTATTTATGGGTGTAGCCACACCCTACACCAATACACAGCCTACCCTGGTCCATGGAGACTGTGTGGAGTGATGGGATCGCCGTCAAGCTTTTCTCTTGAGCCTATGACATGCGCCTTTACAAAGGTTCCTGACATGAAACATGCAGAAAAAAGTGTCAAGACAATTCTGAGCAGAAAAACTTTAAGGCTTTGCGTTGAAACTGTATTTTCATTATTGATGGATCCCTTAATGGTGGTTCGGTGGCAGAAAACCAGAAAACTGGTTGTTCAGAACGGTTTGTCTCTCTGTTTGTCTCTCTGTTTGTCTCTCGCCGTCTGTCTTTCAGTGCAGTGGAAATACCAGAAAGCCATTGACTATCTACCAAAAGCCTGGTTACTCTATCCTTGCTTACCAGATTTTATCTTACCGACGTGTCATTTGAAAAAGGACAAGGATAGCCTGGAAACCCACTTTCCCTTTTAGCTATACTAACAACCTTGCCAGTCTTGTTTGTTTGTTTGTTCAGAGATGTGACCATCTATTTCCATCCATTTTTAAACACTTAGCCTTATGTTTCTCCGTCTGCCATCTTACCGTGATGCTCTCTAGTGCAAATGTCCATGAATTTAGTTCAGGGTGATGGAGATACTCTAAGCACTTCCGAAGGAACGTCTGGGAAGGGAATAACAGGGGAAATGGCGGAAAGAGGAAATGCAGTGGAAATCATGAAACGCCTATGTATTTCATTTTGTCTTACATAATTTATTTTGAAATGGGTGCCGGATGATGTAAATCAGTTCAGAGGCACCCTTTTTTCCAAGCCTTTACCCTTAAATGTCT
Source organism: Merluccius polli (assembly GCA_030340625.1). Classification (NCBI taxonomy): domain Eukaryota; kingdom Metazoa; phylum Chordata; class Actinopteri; order Gadiformes; family Merlucciidae; genus Merluccius; species Merluccius polli. Next base: position 231,862 of record JAOPHQ010002288.1, read on the forward strand.
CTGTGGCTGAAGTGTCCTGAGGCTCTTTGGACCTGCCAGACGCCTCCCCCTAACCTTAATAAATCATTATGGAGCAGGGCAGCACTTACAGGGCTGGTCAGAGACCTCTAATGAGCACAGGGACCACGACTCTGCACAACCCTAGAAATGTTTTATTGAGAGCACATTTAAACACACTACATCCCACTCAAGATGTATGACCACACTGCATCGCCCCCCTCCCCCTGCCGCCACATCATATCTGCATGGCGTGTGTCTCTGACAGCCTATGATTTACAGCTATCTACGGTGACCCGGCTAACTTAATTCCTGACTGATTCGACTGGCCCAGGGGCCAATGCTGAATGCCCTCCATGGTATGCTTCCGGAGCCAGGATGGCTCAGGATGGCTCCTATGGGGGCTGGTGACCTCTGATGTCTGGAGCTCTGGCTATACGATAGACCTTTATAGTACCGAACACACTCACTGCTGACTCCACCCTTTTTCTCTTTCCTTTTAGTCATACACATATGTGTGTATGACTAAAAGTATGTATGTATGTACTGTATGTATGTATGTATGTGACAGTGTAGCTAGTGCTGTTGTCAGAAATGCATACAATAAACAAAAGGACACAGATGTCTCATTTTGTCATCATTAATTCAAATTGCATCATTTGCAATTCAAAAGTAAATGTGTTGTTTAAAAGAATACGGTGCTATATTATCATTGTGTACGTTAGCTTGGATGTTATTCAGAACTTCCAGAGAGAAAGAGACAAATGTGTTGCTTTGGCTCGCAGGTGTGAGTCCTCCACTGTCCAACACCTGACTTTTGGACAGCAGAGGAGGAGGTACATTGTTAATGCATCTTTTTTTTTTTACAATATTTTAAAGATAGCTCAGACCACTGGACAAAAGCAGAGAGAGCAAAGTCTCACTGACAGTAATAATAAAATCTAAGAAAGAATTTTTTTTCCCCCATTCCTTTTAAGTTTCCAAAAAAATCTAAGACTCAAGCTAACTGGTGAAAAAAAAGAAAGAAAATCATTATGTGCGTGTTTCATCTGACTCGTTCCACTCCAGTACAGAAACACTGGACTGATTAAAGGTGACTAAAATCTGAGTACCTACCGAGCTACTTCTGTCTTCTCCTCAGCTTTTATTTTTAATGGAGAATTGGCCACGAGCTCGTTTACTCAGGAACAGAGGGGCATAAATGTTTTAAGATGTAACTGAAAAGAAAAAGAAAGGAGAGAAAATGGAAGGAAAGGAGGAAAGGATAGGTAATCTGAGAAAGATTTTAATCTTAATAATTCATAAAGCAACCCCTCAATCCCCTTTTTTTTGACTCTCTGCTGACTGGTGTTTGATGAAGATATGGGCTTTGTCTCTGCTGCCCACTATCTAGGTAAATGTAGCCACAGTGCTGTGCAGATAGCCCCAGATAAGGCCTATATGAGACATTAAACAGGGGTTGTGGGAAACAGCATTAAGAACAAGAGGGATAGAGAGGAGCAGAGCAGAGAGGAGCAGAGCAGAACCAGAAACAAGGTTAGATTGGTAAGAGAGGCCCCAGGGAAACCAGGCAAGGCATCAACTCAGATTCTACACTGATTGTACGCCTAAGGTCACAGGGTTAGTGGCGGGGTTGGACCTGAATGCTTTCAGCCCAGAGCCTGTCCTATATAGTTGGTGGTCATTCACTTGAAAAGCTGCTGTTTAATTACAATAGAAAAAAAAAGGAAAGCTTGAACTTAAAAGTACCCACATGAATAAACATATCAAGAAACATAACTAGAGGTGCTTTCAGCTCCGCGACGTTGGCTTTCTAAGGACGGAGAACACAGAGAGGGAGGGTTTTGCGAGGCTGTTGGGAGATGCTTTTAAGTTGTATTGGAGCATGCTGGCAGCGCAGACACTCAAACCTTTAGCCCCTCAGGGTTCAACCTCTTTCTCCAAGTGATGCTCCTCTCTTTCCCGTTCATCCAGCAGCCCTTTTTCGTGGCAGTGATCTCACACACACACACACACACACACACACATACCCCGTGACCACCACTGGGATGTTGACTCTGTTAGAGGATGTGTTCTGTGATAATGTCCCGGTATTGATCAGGTAACCGTGGCGATAGCTGTTGGGAAGGAGGCCCATAGTCAATCCCCTATTGACTGAATGTCAGACACGGGATAGTTAGCTGAGTCGTCTCGCGATATTCCTAGTTTTTACATTGTTGAATGAGGTTTGGTGGTGGTGCCCTGTGTGTGTGTGTGCGGAGGGGGTTGGGGGTGTGTATGGGATGGGGGGTGGGGGTATGGATCTAGGGTTCACCAAAGGTGAGAGGCCCTCCTATCCATCTGCAGTCATGGGAGTCAAGTTCAAGCGGGTGGTGGGGGGGGGGGGGGGGGGGGGGGGGGTTGGCGGTCTGGACAGCGTGTCCATCTGGAGCAGAATGTACACACAGGCCAGCTGACTTCCACACCCTGTTCTGTTTAATGACAGAAGAAGATAGCTAAAGGGAAAAGCATGATTTGTGAAAATGGATTTAGTAGTAGAGAGCTTAAGTGCTTGCCATTATATTTAGTTAAAGCAGTGCGATTAGATTTTTCTTAAATATTGCCATCAGTTCTTATATCACTGGTTCATGTTTATTTGCCTGTTGTCTACCATGACAGAACAAACATTGTAGCATCGAGCATTTGCAGACAAATCTGTTTTTAAATAACAGAATGAAAGGCTAGGCTTTGCTTTGACCCAGATACAACTATTTTGCCAAAACTGAACAAAGATGAACATGAATTAAACCGGAATTGCAATGCTAATTTCATAACATTTCCCAGTAGGGTGATATGGCGTCATGTTCATAGACATGTTTTTGTGTGATACAGAATAGTGAGTGTTTGTCTATGTGTGTAAAGCATTCATGCGATTAGTGAGCGCTGGCCTCCCTAAAGGTGCTGAGGCCAGGCTGCTGCTCCTATGAATCTCTTTTATATTCTATTGTGTGGAATCACGGCCCTCTGGCTCCTCAGTGCTACACTTTTGACCCTTTTTATTTTGCTGTCCATTTTCAGCTGCCCTCAATCTAACAGGCATTACAATACCCAGCAGCTGTGCAGGGGGGCAGCAAAAAATGCAAATGATGCAAATGCTAAAATAAAAAATCTAATCATTTTCAGTGTGTAAAACTAAAAGGAAAGGAAAATATATGTTGATATTTTATCCATCATAGGTTTGATGTGTTTGTGTGTACATGCATGTGGGGATGCAAATGCATGTGCATGTGTGTGCCTGTGCTTTTGTGGGTGTGTATGTATGTGCATACCCTTTGGTCAGGAGGCTCGCCAAAGTATGCTGCTCCTTGGCAGTTCCCGCTGTCACTGCAGAGGCCTGAATGTGTGACAGTGTGATCAATCTCACGTGGCCCAGTCATGGTGTCAGAGTAGCAGTGCGTCTGACTCATGCTCTCTCTCTCTCTCTCTCTCTCTTTTTCTCTCTCTCTTTTCTCTCTCTTTTTCTCTCTCTCTTTTTCTCTCTCTCTTTTTCTCTCTCTCTCTCTCTCTCTCTCTCTCTCTCTCTCTCTCTCTCTCACTCTCACTCTCTCTCATTCTCTCTCTCTTTTTCCTCCTCCTCCTCCTCCTCCTCCTCCTCCTCCTCCTCCTCCTCCTCCTCCTCCTCCTCCTCCTCTCCCATTTCTCTGTGTTTTGGCTGTGGGACAGTAGGAGCGTTGGGTCAGAATCCAGGCCAAGAGCAGCCCTCCTCCAGAAGGATAACTAATGCAGGAGCAGCAGTCGGGAGGTGGATGGATGCAGGGACTCTAGACAGGTAGGCTGTCTGTACCGTAGGCTTCTCTCTGCTGCAGCATTACTGTTGCCCTCTGTCAACTGAGCTCTGCTGACGGCCCTGATGACAAGCTCTCTCTCTCTCTCTCTCTCTCTCTCTCTCTCTCTCTCTCTCTCTCTCTCTCTCCCTCCCTCCCTCCCTCCCTCCCTCCCTCTCTCTCTCTCTCTCTCTCTCTCTCTCTCTCTCTTCCTCTCTCTCTCTCTCTCTCTCTCTCTCTCTCTCTCTCTCTCCCTTGCCCATTCGCTGTCTTACTTTAACTGTATACACACACACGCACACACACACATACTTAAATACTCATACTTTACCAAAGACATTTTAATATAGCTTCCTCTTAAAGTGTGTGTTTACTTTAAGTAATTTTTCATTTGTTTTGTAACTACACCATGTGGGTTTACAGGTGTAGCGTTAGAGAGGCATGTTACATACTGCAAGGTGGCAAATGGCATGTTTTTTTAAGCTTAGGTGGGTTTGTCTTTACTGCTTTGGGCTGTACTAGATGCTTCTACACCTCTGATCGCCTCTGATCGACTTTCTCAAAGGTTACAGCTACAGCGATTTTATGTATTTGATGTGCTGTATCTGTCTGGGACAAAACAGTGTTGATTTGGAAGCAGTTATGTTTGATTGTTTTGCAATACTTTTACTTTTCTCTTGACTTTTCTCGCTGGCAAACATACATTTATTTTCTGACTTTTATAATAGATTATATGTCTACTTGTGTGATTGTGGGATTTACAATATTTGAATGTTTCATGTCTTCATTTTGTAGAACATTTAGCAGTAAATGAGGGACATATTCATTTTGATGTATTTATTTTCTTATAATCTTGTATAAGTAGAATAATATTGTATTGTATGACTTCACCCTGTGAAGTCTAAAGTATGTAATGGTCATTTTTATTTGTACTTTTAGGCATTTTCAGGCATTTTGTACTTTTGAAGTAAGAAGACATGCTTTGTAAATGCCACACTTTTTTTTAAAGATAAGTATCAATGGGCTTAGCACAAAGGTGTTTTTGAAGTGTTGCTTCATTTGAAGAGTCATTTTAAGCTTGTGACATGCTTTTTTAACTTTGAAAACTTTTTGCTTCTTCTTCCAATAACTGCCAGCCTTATGTCTGCATTAACATGTTCAACATGTATTGGTAACATATCATTACATGATGTATGTAGGATACTTGATGGCCACTATCATATGAACATTAGCCTCTAAGGAAGGAAGGGTTACTCAACTCTGTTTTTTAAACTTAATTTACACTTACATCTTACCTCTCCCAGTCCAAAAGGTTAATGGTTAACAAATTAACCCTTGTAATGTACTCTCTCAAATAGCCTGCAGCATATGATAACCTATAATCAATATCACCAATTATGTGTCAGAGCGGTCTAGTGGCATGACCTGCCTCTCATAAAGAGATGTTCTGCTGAAACTGGATCTCTGCTACTATGCAGATGCAGGATCTCTGATGATGTCACCCTCCCTGTCCCCCAATCTACTGATACAAAAATATAGTCTTCCTCGTCTTCATCCCCTTCTTTACCAAACAATGTATCATTACAATTATTTATTTTTCAAGATTTAAAACTACTCTGTAGGTCTAGTAAATTAGTGGCTAATTATTACAAAGGGTTATTGTAACATTAAATTATCATGCATATATAGAATATATTATATTGTATTAACCAATTGTATAATAACTAATTACAATTACAATAACTATTGTATTATAAACTAACGAGAACATTCTTATTTGCATAGTTTCAATAACCATAACAGAAATAATTAACAAAGATCACTAATAGAAATACAAAGGCCTATATAGCACTGCATCTTTCTCTATCTCTTTCTTTCTTTCTTTCTTTCTTTCTTTCTTTCTTTCTTTCTTTCTTTCTTTCTTTCTTTCTCTCTTTCTTTCTTTCTTTCTTTCTTTCTTTCTTTCTTTCTATCTTTCTTTCTTTCTTTTTTTCTTTTTTTCTTTCTGCTCAGGTTTTTGATTATATCAATATTTTTTACAATACTTTGTATTTGTTTTACAAAGATAGACAGACCATTTACAACGTCTATAAATAGTATAGGCCTTTAACGAATAATTATATAAATAAATCCAAAGATGAATACATTTAGCCTAATAACTAGACCAATAGGCTACTAAAAATGCAAACAACAACAATAATATTTATAATTATAATTATCATCATCATAATTATAATAATAATTATTATTATTCATTGTTATTATTGTTAGCCTATTATTTTTATCTGTATTATTTGTATTCGTTTTATTATTAGTTGTAGCCTTATTATATTATTATTATTATTGTTATTGTTATTACATACAATTATTAATTATAGGCCTAATTGAAATGATAATAATAAGGACAAGAAGAAGAATATAATAAGATAGGAATCAGAATCTGATAAAATCATTTGGGGAAAATACATCATATTTCACAAATCCCTTTCGCCTGGCGATGGAGATTTGTGTGAGCGTTGGTCCAGCCACGAGGTGCTTTCTCTGGGCTGGTGTAATGGCCACTGGCCTCCGAGACCTTGAACTTCACCGTTGGTTGCCTGTGAATTCAAATGCTGCGGCATCTGCTCTTTCTTTCTGAGCGCAGCAAGAGCCATATGTGATTGTGACCGTTGGACTCATATTATTATTGTTAGCAGCAGGGTTTTCTCTTGCAGCTTTCCAGGCCTACTGGGCGCTGAGCTGATCACATAGAAATGAAGGTCTGTGTCTCACATCACCAGTGGATGAGCTAATGACGATAGAAATACAATAGAAAAAAAGAACATAGGCTATGTATTTATTCATTTATTTAGGCTATATTTATCATGAATTTCTCGCGATGACTTGCTTTGCTCGTGTTTTTTTGTAAGATGGGCTATTTGGTTTCAAATGTTAATTGATTATCAAACCTTTGTGTGAGTAGATGAGCATACGTCCTCCATTGATGTTTGAGGTTTCTATTTTAGTATCGTGTCAATGCAACCACCATGACCCGCAGGCACACGTCAATGTCTTGTTTCGCGTTACTGTTAACCTTATATGTTTTGTCCATTTTTTAGAAAATTTTTACTTCAATAGGCTATCAATAATATAGGCCTATATATACTAGATCTGTGTGTGTGTATATATATATATATATATATATATATATATATATATATATATATATATATATGTATATATAGGCCTATTGGCAGTGGACCAGTGGTTTTCAACTTCAGCAGCCTAACTGAAATAACAGACCTATAGCCAATACGTACAAAGCTCTACGGGACAGACCGAACCACTTGTTTAGGTGACATTATTTCAAATGGTTATTGCTGCCAAAAATTGTCACTAAACATATGCCTTTGATTTTCCCGGCGTGGTTGAGTGCATAGGCTTATTTATGCTTGTCATTTTCAATTGGTTCAATTGACAAATTCTTGAACATTTGGCCCTCTGGCTAATTAATACCAGCCATTTCCCAGCGATAAAGGCTAATTAGCCCCAATTACCTTAAATGAGATCTTAATTGAAACCCCTTCCAGAGTGGCTGTGTGCACCAGATGCCCCTCGCAGGCGGCTCGCAGTGGTAAACACCATTCACATTCAAATGAGAGTGACCGACATTGGCACGGAAACAAGCACGCGTCCGCCTCCCGGCCTCCCAGTCTCCCCATTAAAGCGGTTCCCTTTTGTACTGCGGTGATGTATTAACCTGACACGTGCTAAGGACGGATCTGGTTTATTCGGAAGATGGCACGGTGCCAAGCAGCCCGGAATGGCTTCTTCCGCCGGAACAAACCATCCAGTGATGGCCTATAGTGACGGAAACGCACGGAAACACACACATCGTTCCCGAACGACCTGTTTAATATATATTGTTTAATATGTAATGTGGAATATCTTTAATATGTCATTTTAAAATAAATATTACACGCAAGCACGCACAAACACACACACACGCGCGCCGCGCGCGCGCCCGCCAGACCGTGCGCATGATGCGATAATAACCTCGCATAAATAAGGGGAATAATGTGTATTATAAGCGTATTTTAAATGCATAATGTAAGCCTACAGTTGACCGGCGCCTTGCACCTGCCTCCCTGGAGCTGCAGCCCCCCCCCCCCCCCCCCCGCAGTATTGTGCAGAGGGCCTGCAGAGCCCCCCCCCCCAGTCCGTATTCATCCCCCCCCCCCCCCCCAGTCCGTATTGTGCAGAGGGCCTGCAGAACCCCCCCTCAGTCCGATATCCCCCCCCCCCCCCCCCCCCCCCCCCCCCCCCCCCCCCCCCCGCCCCCCCCCCCCCCCCCCCCCAGTCCGTATCCCCCCCCCCTCCCCCCCCCCCCCCAGTCCGTATTGTGCAGAGGGCCTGCAGAGCCCCCCCCTCAGTCCGTATCCCCCCCCCCCCCAGTCCGTATCCCCCCCCCTCCCCCCCCCCCCCCCCCCAGTCCGTATTGTGCAGAGGGCCTGCAGGACCGTAATTGGCGATGCGTGTCTTTTCTTTTTTCGAACATGCGCAAACGGAGGGTAAGCGCACGCGCGCCCGGTGTGGACAGAGCTGACCTGAATCCCCAGGTTACTGGTTGTCCTCAGTCTCCCGGTCACAGGCAACAATGGTAGTCTTGCTGATGTTTACTGCTGCTTTCCTGCGAGCATATATTTGAATACAGGGATAGCTAAATGAAAAGATTTCTACCTGACCGAGCAAAGGTTTTGTGATACTGAAACTTAATGTAATATTAATGTTGGCCTATGCAGGGCTTTATCAGAAGAGAGCTTTCCAAAATTGTCGCCACAGGGACTCACTTACAGTATAAAGCAGGTATGTCCAATCCATGTATATATATATATATATATATATATATATATATATATATATATATATATATATATATATATAGAGAGAGAGAGAGAGAGAGAGAGAGAGAGAGAGAGAGAGAGAGAGAGAGAGTAATAAAAATATGAATTGTTATTAAGCTGTTATTAATGTTATTGTTATTAATATGGGATAATATTCATTTAAATAAAAAAAATATTATAATTCAGAATTTCAGGATATCAAAGGTGTAAACCAAAACAAGCAGTCAGTGTGTGCTCTGAACTATAACACACAGTGAAGAGGAGAAGATAATGATGCATAATGTGGCCTCAGACAGGGCCTCCAGTGGAATAAATCCTAATTTACACACCACACCAACGTGAACGCTCTCCTGGTGGCTCACGAGGTCAAGTCCATGACCCATGACCCCCATGGAGAGTGTCTGTCTGGAGAAGGGATGCTGCATCATCTGCGGGCTAGGGGGAGTGTCTGGGACCCTCTCAGTGTCTGTGGGCTTGTTGTCCTGGGCCATGCTCCTCCTAGCTTGAGTTTAGCCTGCACTCCCCATCTATTATTTAATAGACTTATTAAAAGTTATTTTACAGCCAGATGACCTGAGAAACAGGGGCCCTCCTCCTGAGTGGCCAGACAGACTGTATAATCCAAATGGACACAGTGGAACTGCCCAGAATCACAAGCTCCAAACAAACAGAAAACACTGGCTGCATTATTCAGAGGTGCATTCACTATAGAAGCAGTAAGGGCTCTTCAATATTTCACCAGCACAATCTCCACTACCAATGCATGTTCAATTAACGCCAACTTCAGCAATAAAATACAAACAAATATAAAATTAAAATAAATAAAAAATATATAAGCTTGTCATGTCATTATTATTTTTTCTTTAAAAAAAAAAAAGAAAAAAGAATTTCATCCAGTGAATTGCAAAAAAAAGAGATTAAGCTACATTTTGAAATAATCAAGTAAAAAAAAACTATCAACCAAGTAAAATACAAAAAAAGTAGTCTCATAGTAAAATTAATACAATTATTGCAGCTCCGTGTGTATATCCATGTTTAATCTCATTTCAACCTGTGTCCAGACACCTCTTGCCCCGCTCAATGCTTTGAGTTTTGAATATTCATATCTTTGTTGAAAAAGCTTGACATAACCTCCCCACCCCCTACCCTAATGTGATGTGTGCACATGCACTTCCAGTTCCCAGCTGTGTCCGGAGAGGGCTGGTCCATCAGGGAGGGGAGGGGAGAGGAGGGGAGGGGAGGAGAGGGGAGGGGAGGGGAGGGGAGGGGGGACGGGACTTGGAGACGTATAGCGGCACGCGAGTGGGCCGAGCCGGAAAGGTCAGGGGGAGGCAGGAGACAGGCGGCCCGGCCGGCTGCTCAGGCTTTGAACCTAACAGATGGTGAAGGTTAGGTGGCGTCCTCCCGCCTGGCCTTTCCCCAGTAATTGAGGATAATTTGAGCGGCAAAGAAAGCAGGCCTGTCCACTGTCAGGCCCAGAGAAGAGAAAGCAAGGTTAACATGAAAATGATTTTGCATTACGGCCGGCTTTGTGAGGCCGGGCCACAATCCTAATCCTGGCCTAAGGCGGTGGGGATGAAAAGTGTCACCCTGGGTCCAGACGCCGCTGCATGGGTTCATCCTCAACCCACGGCCCATGCCCCTCCATTAGGCAGCACTCTGCCAGGACCCATTACACACTCCCACTCAGCAGCCAGCCGGGCTTTAGGGGGCATTTCCTGAGGGGTGGAGGGGGAACTCCTTAGAATGCAAGAACAAAAGGGGAGCATGACCCAGACCAGCGATGTTTCACCTGCAGCTCCTACTTCTCTTGTGTGTGTGTGTGTTTGTTTGTGTGTGTGTGTGTGTGTCTAACATTGACTGGATCAATTCTTCAGCTCAAACTTTGTCTTCCAATGGTCTGATTGGTATTTTTTATTGCATCAAATAACATCATGTGACAGATCACAGCCAGTTAACCAATTATCTATTTCCATGCATTTTTGTTGAAAAAGGAGATTTGTTAAATATCTGGACTGGATGGACTCATTCCTCGGCATGGTGTTGTCACTTGCAACTGTTGGACCAATTCCATTCAGAGGGGCAATGAAGTCATTTACACCTATTGATTATTGATCTGATGGTCCAAATGGACATGTTAACCTGAAGTGCCTGGGAGGGTGGGAAAATGCAGGGTCCCTAGGACCCTGCAGGGGCCCTAGGGACCCTGCCATCAGCTCAAATGAACACGATAGACAAACATGTGCTTTTAAATGTTTCACATAACTTGTCTATTGATGCTTTGATGAATGCTATGACATTGTTTAAATGTTCTTATAATTATAATTATAACTTCAAGAGAATAGTGTTTTGTGTTAATGATTTGTTATGGTTTTACTGTAACAAAAACATTTTAATGATCTCGTTAAGCAACCTGATCATTTCTCACAAACATTACAACTGAAACAATTATAGCCCATGAATCAAATAATTGATTTAAGTTTAAATTCAGTTATTATTGTGTTTAGAGAAGTAACACAAAACTAAATTAAAAACAAAAATATTAAATTAAATTGTACCAAATTCATGAAACCTGTCATTTGAGATAAAGTCTCAAATTACTCAATTAATTCAAATTATACATGAGATCTATAGATTAGATATTAATGATTTAATCCCTTAATTTGTTGGGTCAGAAAACATATAGCCCAGTGTAAGACTTACATTTTATGTGTGTGTGTGTGTGTGTGTGTGTGTGTGTGTGTGTGTGTGTGTGTGCATGTGCATGTGTGTATGTCTGTGTGTCTGTCTGTGTGTTTGTCTGTGTTTAAGCGTGCAACTGTGTGTGTGTATAAGTGTGTCTGTAAAAGTGGGGGAGCCCACAGGCTGCCCTGCACAGGCCTGGCTGAGCGGCACCCCCCCAAACACACACACACACACACACACACCAGACACACACAGACAAATAGGGTGTGTGTGTGTGTGTGTGTGTGTGTGTGGGGGGGGGGGGGTTGCCGCTCAGCCAGGCCTGTGCAGGGCAGCCTGTGGGCTCCCCCAGGTGTAGTGTAGATGAACGGGTCTTTACCGAGGCGTCCATACTGTTGTGGCCGCTCCGCCTTTGGTCCCTCTTGTTCCCAGGAACATAGGTTTACAGCAGCTCCATTGCCTGTGACCTGCTCTGTGAGCATGGCCTGAATCTGGCCAGGAAAAAGAAAAGACCCCACAACCTTCCCAAATCTCTCTCTTGTCCCCAGTAGTATACTTGTAGTAGTAGTCGTCGCAGTAAGACGTGCAAAATAAGGAGATTTATGTTGTGTTTTTCTCTTTGCTCTTACCACAAATGTACCTTTTTATAAAATAAAAAACACAACCAGGAGGAGGCCAGAATAAGAAGGTATAAATAATTCTTACTTTCTTTCTGTCTTTCACTTGTTTTATTTGTTTCATGCTCTCCTTATAATCAGTGGTTTCTGTTAAGTCAGCTCTAGTCAAGGTAACAAAATAATTTCCACTGGAAAAAGAAAAAACAGTAATACACACATACTGTTTGCAGCGGTTGGATGTACTTTGTATGTGCATTCATTGTTTTTTGAATAGGTGGCAACATTATTATCTTCCGATTATTTCTGTTTTTTCCGATTAACAAAAAAAAATGCGTTTATCATTCTTTTAACCTACAAGAGCACAACAAAAAGTCTGTCTTTGAAAAGTAAAAAAAAAAATCTACTTTTAAATAAGATCAATTGTAAACAAACCCAGGCCAACCCTTTGAAAGGCTTCACCAAGAGATTTACCTCGCCCTGTGGCAAATAATATTTCTTGAACTGGGTTTAAATTTCAAGTGTCTTGGGTTTATAAAACCTGGAACAAAAGAAAATCAGTCTCTGAACAGCAAATATTATCTGCTGCTTGGGCAAGATGTCAAGATTGCCTTTTTGTTGTTTCAAATACTAGGGCACTGCTGGTGTCTCACAATTCCCAGAATGAAGCTCAACATAAAGTTTATCCTTATCTATTCTTATTTATATCCTTATTTATTTGAATATACCAGGATCACTACAAAGGCACATCTGTTTGGGCCAAGCAAGTAAAGCCATTTTTATTTTTATTTTGCTTTGAGTTAGCTCTATTCCATGATTTAAAAAAACATTATATTTTGACAACGAGTTTAGTTTACAGGCTGTATTTTTCCCCCAACAAAGAAACAAAATTGACTAGACGATTTTTTTGTAATAGAATAATCAGGAATTAAATTCACTTAGTAATATATTCTGCTGATGTCTGTTACTATTATTTAGGGGTAAAAGACAAGATAAAAGGAAATTAAGTCGTCTTATCTTTATCATGCTATCTTTCAGCATGATAACCACAACAATACGTATGAACTGTTTTGTTGCAATAACAGTACTAGGGAACCAAGTAATGACCTTTTCCCTTGATCATTCTCATAGAGCCATGATAAAAGCTTTTGGGAATTTGTCATAAGGTCCTGTTGTGACTTCCATGCATCCTTAATATCCTGCAATCCTCATCCCTCTTCCCTTCTCATACCTCCAAAATCCCAAACTCCAGGAATGTAATAACACACATTCCTACTGCCCCTTTTCGGCTGCCGGGGGGACTTTTTTTGGGGGGGTTGTTTTTTTTTGTCTTTTGTTTATTGTAATGTAATAGTTTTTTTTTTTTAAGAACACACCCGAGGAGGATGGGTGAGTAATCATGAGAGAAAGCCCCGCCGCACCCTGACTCACTTTTTTGTTTAGTTTTAATTGGCCACAGCTTTTACGTAAACCTCAGTAGCCGGTCTGAACCAGGAGCGGTGCTGGCTGTAATTTGGATTCCCTTTGTAGTGAGCCCTTGTCAAAGCCAAATAAAGCCTGTCTCACTGGGCAGGCAACCATCCCCCCCCCCCCCCCCCTCTCACCAAACCACAGCATCCCAAACATCCCGTTTTCTACACTCATATGATGTCCCACTCTACTTACAGCACAGCACAAGAGAAAGGGGGTGGGGGGGGGGGTGGAGGCGGTGGGGGGAGGCAGAACCCCCTGTCCTCGCTATCTTTATTTTATTTTATTATTTTTTTTTTTCTCCCCGTCCCATTCTTATCTTTAATCCCACTGATGAAGTCTGGACAGGCGGAGGCATGCTCTCAGAGACAGCAATTTCACCTCGCCATATGTGCCTCACACGTAGGACACTCAGGAGGAACGGCTCTGTGGGGAGAACCGCCAAGGCAAAGGAGTGGAGGAGAAATAGACAGCATGAAATACATACAAAAAAAAGGGCTGCGGCTGGAGCGCATTGTCCTCCCTCTCCTAATGGGATGCAGCATCCACCTATGTTCTCCCTCGACTACGCTGTGTCTCCATGAGGCATAGACCCAGTGAGACTAAATGAATTGCAAGGCAATAGATGTTCTACCTTTTTTTTTTGTTTTTGTTTTTTAAACACACATATGAAAAGGCAAACAAACAAACAAACAAACAAACCAGGTACTCACACAAAAGAAGGCAGGTACTCAATACACAAAATGGTGGCGAGCCGTGTGTGCTGCCTGGCCCCTCCCTGCGCTGAAGACGCGGTGATGCCGACACCCTGGTCATGTGATTAGGGAGGATGATGAATAGCTGTCTGAGCTAATGCCACATAGCGGTGTTTACACTTCTCCGGTTTGTCCGTTTTACTACTACAGAGAATTATCTCCAATTCAGATCGCTTTAGTAAAGGTATGGTTGGAAAAGGCATTAATAAAATGCTATATATATATATATATATATATATATATATATATATATATATATATATATATATATATATATATATAACACACATTTGTGTAAAGATGCAAGCATATCAACATACAGGTTTATATATATATATATATATATATATATATATATATATATATATATATATATATATATATATATATAATAAACTGTATGTTGATATGCTTGCATCTTTAGGACACTGTGCTGACCAAACATATTGCTCTTTAAACACACTGGTTTCTTAGATATATAATGCATCTTTCTCAAATGCTCTATATAGACTTGTTTACTTTGCCAGTGAAATAAACATATGCCATGTAAGGAACGCACCTCATTGGATTCTGAGAATGACTGACCAACATAGAGATAAAGCGATGGAAGTAGAGAGAGATGAGAGTTGGGGTAGGCAATGGTTACACATTTAAGCTGGGATTGAGGAGTCTGTAATTAAGGTTGAGTTTGGCAGCTTTCTATTTTAGGTGTGAATTGAAAGGGAATGAGAGTGACTGTGTCTATTAGGCATAGTTTAGAACAGAGGGGCTCCTACCAGTGACCAGCGTCTTGTCTCCTAGATCCCTCCATCTTCAGCTCTTCAGGGTTTTCTGTCACCTAGATATCGTTCTATAACATCTGGTTTCAGCTTGATATATGTTATATAAGCCCCTGGTCATATTTGCATGACTAAAAACCCTTTACTTGTTTGAAATACAATTTAAAAGAGCTTCATCATCATTATGCTTTATTCATTCATATAACATTTTGTTGTGGTATGATGTGTTCTTGCACAAATGTCACAAGAGTCACTTTTTGAATGTGTTTTTAAATGGCAACAATACGCCGACATGATGTGTACTGTCTCAATATGCAGTGTATACTGAAGCAGCTCTGAGACCAGCAGGGTGCATCAGCAATTGACATTCCTCAGACACTTCACAATGTGGGGTGCATGTGGTGGTATGCTCTAAGACTGAAGGAAATAATGTGTGCTTTTCCTCCAGCAGCAGCATCAGCAGCAACATAGTAGTAGCTGTAGTATGGCTGGTGTCTCCTGACTGCTCAGCAGGGCTGTCTATAACGTAGTATGGCTGGTGTCTCCTGACTCTGCTCAGCAGGGCTGGGTATAACGTAGTATGGCTGGTGTCTCCTGACTGCTCAGCAGGGCTGGGTATAACGTAGTATGGCTGGTGTCTCCTGACTGCTCAGCAGGGCTGGGTATAATGCACTTGGTTTGCTGCAGGGGGATACAGAGACATCCCCAGGTATTGATCAGAGTATTGACACCGTTTAGCGGCTCCTTTAATGTCTGATGTTAGAGATTGGCGGGGCACCAGAGAGAGAAGCTTATATTGCTGTCACTACGGTGTGTGAGAATTTGCTTTATTTTGTGTGTGCATGTTTTCATAAGACATTTAATTTATTTAGAACGCCACCCTTTGGTCTTAAACTGCTGGCAAATTGTCAACCACCTTTGAAATTTGCATGAAGCGGCAAACAACTCTGGGAACAAGACCACTCACTTATAAATTTAAGTCATGAGTTTCCATACCTATGCAGCTTTAAAATAGGTAAATTACAAGTCAAATGAACTTGCCAATGGTTTTGTATTGCTGGTGGAAGCATACATAATGGAAGATGTTGACCATTGCCTGTGAGGGGCGTCTCTTTGTCCAGTCAGCATATGGGCTGAGGAGGCTGCCCTTGACTTTGAGCCGTTCCCAGGCTCAGGGAGCATGCCCGGGTCTCTGAGGGGACATCTTTGTGTGACACCGAGACAGCAGATGTTCCTCCCCATTCGGTGCGGTCAGTTGGGGATGCTGTCTTGATTCTGACCCGACCCTTGACCTTTTTAGGACTGATTTGAATGCTGATGCAGAAGAGGTCAAGGACAACCAGTTCACGCTAAATGCATAAATATAGTGGTGAAAATCTTCTTCGTGATTTAGTTTGAACTGTCATCGTAATTAACCTTTTTTTGTTTTTGTTTACAATAAAACAAGAGATACAATAGCACAATACAAGTGTTCTAAGCAATATCAGGTTGCTTTTTTCAAGAAACGCATTTGCTTAAATCTCAACAAACCTATGATTATTTGCTTGTCTAATGCAAGTATAATAATTGGAACATTATAGCATTTCTTTTTTTAATGAGAAATGCTTTGGTGTAAGCCAGAAATGAATGTTTTCCTATTGCCTTTGTATTATTAATATTATTTGATGTTTTTAGAATGTATTGTGTTTATTGTGAATACATATTTTTGGATATATGAATTAGCATAAACTATTATATACATAACATTTGAAACAGCTATGTGTAATATAGACCTATCAGTTGCTAAAATGTAGTGCCTGATATTACAAATAAGACAGACAGACAATAATTTCTTATTCTCAAGCTTTTATTAAAATCACATTTAGATCCCCCCCCCCCCACACACACCCCTATAATTCTGTCTTCCAGCTGTCTTTGGCATTTATAACAGGATTACTGTTCTCTTGTGGCTTTGCTTCATGTAGTATTGAGCGGTTTATCTAAATGTATACATGTCACTACAGAATCTATGTAGCGGTCACTGACTGAACTGTGACATGTGCAGCTGGGCCACCATAACCACATAATGTTCTGCAGTGACACGGGTGTCCTCTGGTCAACCTGTTCTGCTATCTGGCTGGACCCAAACACAACACCACCTATTCTTGTATCTTGCTAGATCCCACACAACAGCATGATGCTGTGAATCTCTTCCTTCCCCCAGACTATCTCGCAGCCCTGGGGCTTTCTAGGGGAAATAAGCCGCTTGCTGACCACTTCAATAAAATTCAATCACACGTATCATTCACAATTCGTGTAACTATGTTCAGACTTTATAATGTGACAGGTTGCTGTCAAAATCTGGATTATTGGAATAGGACAAAAGTTTTAAATTATCTTTCATTGGGTGATGAGTGTGCGCCTGTGCGGGGTTGAAAAGGGTTAGTTAGGTGTGTAATGAAAGGGTGGAATGACTCTTACAATATTGATTGCTGTTCAAACAAAAAAGTTAACTTTATAGCTCTAAGTTTATCAGACTGAAGTACAGGCTGTGAGTTTCCAGAAAACTGTCTGCCTTTAGGTTCACTTTGGTTGGAAGTATGCAGCAGGAATTGTAATGTGTTGGGAATTTCAATATGTCCATTATCATGATTATCATTTTCCGCCAATATTTCTAGTTTCTAATCATATAAAAACATATACTTATTCATATTATTTTATGAGCTGAATGTTAAATATCATACTGCCATAGATACAAAAATAGTAAATACAAAGAAAGACACAAACACATTATTTATTCTGTAGATAAGACTCACTGATAGAATCGCTGATCACATAACACACTGACTAATTATTTGTATGGGAACGCAGCGCTAAGAATTATTAGCCAACGTTTAGTGTATCAATAAAAAAACACATATACTATTATTACCCTTCAGCCAAGATCACTCTTTTTTCCCCCAAACTGTTCTCAAATTGCAGTATTAGAATAAACAGATAGAAGGTGGACATATATATATGTTGTTATCGTTGATATCAATGACATACATTTGATATTTTGATATTGGTTTTGAAGATGTGTACGTTGTTTTATTTCACGGTGAGTGAGTGAGTGAGCATCGTCTTACCACAACTGAACTTTTTTTAATGTGTCGCTAAAATGATTTTGTCAAAAAAAGTGCATGACTGTATAATTTAATAATTGTAGAAGGGCTCCTATAACTTAAAATATTCCATTTTCTATCCAGAATCAAACACACATAATAATAATAATAATAATAATAATAATAATAATAATAATATTAATAATAATAATAATAAAGCTGTTGTATTCAGGACTTCCGCTTTTAATGTTGTTTAATGTGAAGAAAAATATAAAGTAAGAAAAGAGCAGTAGCTTCACCGATGTTGTCATTGTCCCAGCTATTGGATACATGCTATCAGGGCTCCGGGTGATTTGACCTACGATAGGGGTTTGACTCTTCCTAGGTAATGGGACGCATCTCATTGTGTCGTCTGAGAAACTGTGATCACTGCCTTCCCTTTGAAACTTTCCCCAGGATCAAAGAGTTTCTCATGCATTAATGAAGGGTGTTTTGTGTGACTCTTATTAGCTGTAATGTGCCTGTCTGGTAATCCATGTCTGATGGCAGCGAGCGTCAGATGTAGGCAGAAGAATGAGAGAGCACAGACAGTGTTGTATTTCAATATTGCTCCCTTTTAAGGATACTGTGGTTAGATTTGTATTGATCTGAATTTGATAATGATTCTATTAGCTCTATTCAATTTGTATATATTCAAGGGCTCAATTACACACCGACATAGAAAAAGGGCCAAAGAAAACAAATTAGTGTGTAAGGGTGTATTGTGTTGCATGTAACATAAGAGGGATCGTTGGTCGGGATCATCGGGAATTGTCTGTGAAGTTAGTAAAGAGAAGACAAAAGGTCTTGCAAATATGTGTATGTGTGTGTGTGTGTGTGTGTGTGTGTGTGTGTACGTGTGTTTGTGTCGCTTGTCTTCTTTGTATCTAAATATATGTATTTAATGAGTTTGAAATCAATGTTGACACAAATAAACCATATATATTATTATTATATATAATTAAGACATAATTATATATATATATATATATATATATATATATATATATATATATATATATATATATATATATATATATATATATATATATAATTATATACATAATTATGTCTTAATTACTCTAATACAAATGCAATATTAAACAGACTGGGGTTTCTGTAGGGGCCGGTCAGTGCTCAGAGGCCCCCGGAGAAACCTGTTATTAACACGACCACCAATTATTGACAGCTCATTGAAGTGGTCAGCGGGGGCCTGCCAATACCTGTCTCCTTCCAGATAGACAGAGGTCACGTCTGGCCCTCCAGCATCTGGGCCATGTCATCGTTCCTAGGGGACTGTCCCCTTTTCACTGGCCAGACAGATCTAACCTAGGGCGGGTCACTCCTCCCCTCTCCCCCCTGTGACCCCCACACCAACCAGCCAGGCCCTGTCTACCCCCAACCACTCGTTGCGTCCACTTCTTCCCCTCTCTCTCTCGCTCTTGCTCTCTCTCTCTCTCTCTCTCTCTCTCTCTCTCTCTCTCCCTCCCATTCAACTCTCTCTTGTCCTTTTGAACTGTGACACATGACATTGAGTTCTTTGACCAATTGGCATTATTGTTCACGGGCACACCTTGATATTGTTGTGATTTCTTATATATTAGCACATACACGCGCGTGCACACACACACACACACACACACACACACACACACACACACACACACACACACACACACACACACACACACACACACACACACACACACACAAACATGTTATCAATGCTACACACACCCTATCACAGTAGATATGGAGGACTCTCAACCCTCTGCTTTTCCTCTCTTACTTTGGCTCCACAACATTGATAAATCTCTTGGGAAAACACTCATTTAGATGGTGTGCATTTTGTCACCGGGAAGTAATGTATACTTAGAGATATTAACGTTAGACATTTTATACAGTGTAATAAAAATATAATGCATGCATAATTGATTGGTTGCCATAATTGCCTGAGTTTACTGTCATTTTTCCATGGTGAGAGAAAGTCTTTCCTCAGGCTGTTTAGCCCTAATGGACTTTGGGATATTTAATTTGGGGCTGTCCAGGAGCTGGAGAACGCAACATGTATGGCTCCTAGCACTGAAATGACTCTCATTTAGCATGCAAACCAGTGGTCAGGACTACTATAATTGCCTGTCATTTTGACAAACTCTATCAACTTATTTAAATGTGTTTGTCTCTCCCTAGTTGGAGCATAGGTCAGTAGAGGGTCACTGTCTGCCATCTTTGTGTTCTGTACTTTGCCTCATATAACATAGACTTAATATGTGGTGACCCTGCGATGGTGTCCCATCTAGGGTGCCTTACTGAGATCAGGGTGATGGGCGCCCCGGCCCCCATCACCCTGATCAGTATGAGCTGAACTCTCTGTATTTCATGTGTTTCTCTAGGACTTCTAATATAAACATATGCATGTAAGATACATGTAGTCGTGAGTATTATTTGTTTTACCAAATATATTTTCAGCATTTGTTATTGTTCGTTTTCTTCATTGGAGCAGCCAATGACATTCACATTCACTTAGCCATGCTAGTTGCCATGGTAGTAGCCATGTGTAGCGGCTAGCAGCCTCGTTGTCCCAGCCATGCCCAGTAGGAATTGGCGGAGCCACAATAGCTGCTTTATTATTCCTCTGTAACCGTGTGCGGCGTGCGGCGGCGTGCACCTCCAACCTGTCCACCGGGGTCTGCTGTGACAGCACACCAGTCACTCGGCCGAAACGGAGGCAATGAACTCCGAAACATGCCGTTCATCTTCCAGATGGAGTGATTTACCAATTTAGCATGGAGCATCTCTCGATCTCTCTCCCCCCATCCCCGATGTGGCTACCATTGTGCTGAATAAGCGTTCATATTGCTAAACGTGATGTCTTATTATGTAAACGGAAATCAAGGGTTGGAGGTGCATGTTGGAAAATGTGTGCATTCTCGGACCAATGGAGTAAAATGGAGAAAAATGATATGGGGTGGAAGGAAGGGATATGTCTGAGTGGACGGTGGTCCTCTGGGGGACGTGGCATCAGACTGGGAAGATGGGAGATGGGAGATGCGGGAGCTGCTCTCCGCTCCTGCTGAGCTGGATACCAAGGCTAGCCAGGGAGGGTTAGGATTGTGTTGTTGTTCTTATTTTCTGGCGTCCATGGAGGAAGAGCATGTTTTGGAGGCTGAGATTTCACTTGGGTAATTTTCTCATCACTCAGCAGCAGCCACCTGTCCCTTCCCCAAGAAGCCCCTTCTTTTGTGTCCTAAATAATAAGCCTGCATCCGCATACCAAATGGAGGGATGGGGGTGGGGGGGGTGGTGGTGGGGGGGGGGGGTGACCAAGGTGATGGGAAATGGAAGGTGTTATTGAGAGAGGCAAATGATCCAAAAAAAAGGAGAAAGTAAGGAAGTGCATTAGGAAGCATTAAGAAAGGCAAGGTGGTGTGTGTGTGCGTGTGCGTGTGCGTGTGTAGGGGTGGATGACTCTTTTTTTCATAGTAATAAGCAGCCATGTTCAAGAAGGAAGCCATTTTCTCACTGCTCTCTCATTACACTGTTTTATATTCCGCCATGTTGGGAAGGGCTAGTCAGCGATCAACCCCGCAGCCATGTTAGCCATCATCTACAAAGAGACAGCGTCTGTATTTGTGTGTGTGTGTGTGTGTGTGTGTGTGTGTGTGTGTGTGTGTGTGTGTGTGTGTGTGAATGTGTGTGTTCCTGGTGGGCTGTGAAAGGGAGTAACGGGGTCAGGATTAGACAGAGAGACCCCTGGGTTGGAGGCCAGAGCTCAGAACTTCATCACCACAGACAATGGAAAGCTCTTCAGAAAGCAATTGGGCTTCCAGGGGTTTTGGCCTCTGTGGCGCAGGTTGCAGCACAGAACAACCTCTCCATCCACCCTCATCAGCACCATGCTTTACCCCCCGTACCTTCTGTCCCAGTCCTCCACATCACTGGTGGTAGACATCCCTACTGCTTGAAGCAGTTCCAAATCATTCAGTCATACCCAGGGCTTAGCACCTTAGCATGTGAGCGCCAACGGATGCTACAGTGCTACATAGGGTTTTTATGTCCTTTAAGTGTGTGTGTGTACATATGCGTGTGTGTGTGTGTGTGTGTGTGTGTGTGAGAGAGTGAGATTGTGGTTTTCGTCTACATCTCTCGTCAACCATTCCCGTCTCCCGTTTAGAAGGAGAAAACATCTCTCTGCATCGCAATTTCTGTTTTCCAATTGCGATTTGAAGAGAGATTCAAAAGCGTTTTTGTCGCACCATATTTTGGGGAATGCACTCTTGGTCAGACTCTGCTAATAATTCAAGAACTCCTCATACGTAGTGCACCTCTCAGCTCCCTCCCCTCCATTCCTCCCCCCTTTCTCCTTCCATCTCTCCTCCTTTTTCTCCACCCACCTCCACCTCCCTCTTTACACCCCCTCACTAGGACAGCTGCTCCCCCTGCAATGCTGCCATTGTGATGGTCCGCACACGAACAGTGGCTTCAGCCACCGGTGGTGTGAAATGAAACAGCCTTCTTGTCCCTGGATGATAAGTGTCGTGTCTTCATGCAGTGCCTATCTGCTGTCACACAGCACAAGGTCACACTTCCATGGAAGATCAGGGGAATTCAAGTTTACAATGTGTAAAAGAAAAAAAGCAAAAGAAGAAAATAAAAAAGAAAATAAAAAGTCGAGGACACAAAGAATAGAAAGACACTTGCGTCTTGTTATGTTGAATTTTAGAGTTGATTTTATTATTCTTTTAATTTCACTATTCAAAAATGTTTTTTTGGTTTTACGTCAGTAATGAACATGCTGTAATAATTTATATAGTCCCACTCTTTTATACCTAGGTCCCATTTTCTATATTGATGTCATTAAAAGTGTAATTGTAATGTTGCTATGCACATGGAATATGTGAAATGTAATGAGAGAGGTTATAGGGTATAGGTCACAAAACTGAGAAAAGCGAAATCATTAATCTTAGAGTTAAAGAAAATGAAATTTTTAATTCACTTTTTAAAATGGCTAATTTATTTACATATTTTATTTGTATCATATATTTTGAATACACCCTTTGACTTTTTATTTGCAAATATAAACAATCCTTCCACATTATCTTCACCTGGCAGCCTCGGTCAGCACCTCAGATGTGAATTAAAGCACTTCATTTTAAGAGGAAAGAGTAATAATTCAGAGATATTAATAATACATAATAATGCTTTTCAGGGAAATGGAAAAACAGAAAGTGTGTGTGTGTGTGTGTGTCTTGATGGTGTGAAGTTGTTAGGTGAAGGATCATTGGTCTCAGTGGGACAAGGCTATAAGGGGACATGGGTTATCGGACAAACAGGAGGAATGTCAACCTATTGCATGTGGATAGCTAGGTCATATGGTTGTCCATTTCAAAAGCTTATGCACACGCCAACACCACAGATTTGATTTCCCCCTTCATTTTGTCTGTCCCCCATTTTCCTGGACTTGTAATGTGGAGATCTGGACTGACTAGTGTTAGAAAAGGAAAGGGGATGTCTTTTTTGTAAGACAGACCACGTGACCCCCCCCCCATCTATCCATAAGCAATTCAACTTTCCCCTCATTCATTCCCTCACTCTTTCATTTAAAAGTTTAAGCAAAGGAAATTAAATTCTATATTTTTTTCTGTCACATCAAAGCTTTAAAAAATATTACGAGACATTCTTGTGATTATGATTGAGATGGAGCAGTTAATATTGAGTCATTTTCCAGATCTGCTCAAGCCTTAATAGTGGTGATTGAATGGACTAGCTGGGATGAGGGGCCACACCATATCCTTTCAAGGTAGATAGGCATCCTGTCGCTACGAAACGAGCTGTTCACAGACAAAAAGAGAAAAACGATTACATTATGGTCCTAATAAACACATGATAACCTTTGTGCAATAAACTATGAAAGACAACATGCTACAATGATATTCGATGTATTAGTAATAGATTGGTTATTTCTGCAGAATATCAATTAAATGAGTGTGTGAAGTACAGTTCTTTAAATACCCAGTGACTTTATTATGGTCACGTTAGTGTCATTTATTTTTGATTGTCATTGCAAAGATACGGCTCCATTTTTTTTGGTTTAAATCAACAACCGTATCTGCACTCTAGCGGAAGTGTAGAACTGTACAACTCTCCTTCCTGCATCATTCTGCTGGCTGTGTGTCACAGGGGACAGCAGCGTGATACTGGGTCTCCGGTCGGCTCTGGACCGTGTGCACCGTGTCCACAGGACTCCTGGCGAATGACTAGCATTCCTTCCAGTAGGCCACAGCTCATACAGCCACTGTGAGCCATCGCCCCCTCGCATCCTTCCCTTACTCCATGTCTCCCTGTCCTACATTCCCCGTCCCCCATTTCCTCCACCTATAGGGCTTCACAAGGGATGCGATGTGATCACACGCTTTTTTTGGTGGGGGGGGGGGGCAGAATGTATGTTGACCCAGACATATCGTTGTATCTTTAAGAGCAGACCCAATTTATTCTTTCTTTTCTTTGGTTTTGTGCTAGATTAAACATGCGTTATGTTTGCACACGTAAGATGAAATGATTAGAACCAAATTAATTTTGGGGGGAATTGTATAGTTTTGACACGGTCAAATATGATTTTTTTGTTCTTGTTGTCATTTTCATATATTAGAGGTATAGGAAGTGCTTTAATTTCCCCCTATTAGCATTTCAAATTAGGCTTTTATGATTTTAATGTATCAATGTAGGCTACTTAAAACCAGGTGTGAGTTTTATAATTATTCAAGAATACAAATATATATCAGTTTTATTATTACATTTATGCAAATATATTGACCTAAAAATAATGCAAAAATACCCTACAATTATTTGAAAGGGAATCCAAATGTGAACAAAATGTTATAGCAAATAAAACAATTTGACAGTGGCAGTGCATTTGATGAAAATAGAAAGGATGCATTTAATGTTGCTGATTAGTTTGAGTTTACTGCAATACAATTTGATGTACTTGCATAGTTAAACAAATACGATTAAAACCGTAGAGAGATGAGGTGAAACTCACTCTAAAACATATGTTCAATGCTTTTCACACAAGCTGTTTTTTTTCACATTTTTGACAGTTACCTTTACAGTCTTTTGATTTTGGAGGCAAAGCTATTCAAAAACAGATTATTATAGTTCCTAGATTGAATAAAGTGCATTACATTTGTGTTTACTATTTAAAGATATGCAAAACATAAAATAGATTGAATTTGATATAAATAATATTCATATCCCATAGGATAATGTTTTCTACAAATAACATTTGTTTTGGTTATGAAAGCTTTTTTTCCCCAACTATCCATTTGATGCACATGCACCCAGACATACGCACACACATACACACATAAAGGCAAATGCAAATGCACACACATAAGCCCAGATGCACACAGTAATATATCAGAAATAATTTGGAGGGGGAAAAAAATGTCAGTGGCAGTGTGATTTGGGACGGCTCCACGCAGGCTGCAGTGATGTCATTAAACAGCACGACGGCTGATAAGGCCATCCCAGT